>JBBPRK010001562.1:0-11611 GCA_038093075.1 Boletus patriciae | reverse complement strand
GAGGGGGGGATAAGAGGGGGGTGAGGAGGGGGTGAGGAGGAAGGGGGGGTGAGGAGGAGGGGGGATAAGAGGGGGGTGAGGGGGGGTGAGGGGGTGAGGGGGTGGTGGAGGAGGTGTTACGCTTGGACCGGGTAGGTACTGGCGTAAACTCGATTGACCGTGCGGTCGCCCTAAGGGTTGTCCTTTAGGGGTTCAAGCGTCAAGACGGATGCCGGGGTTCGAAGGCTTCAGAGGAGCGTCGACTCAATAGTACGTCGAAGACTAAGAGATCCGAGAGGAGCGATGACCTTGGTATATTCGAGGAAGTATCGAGTAGGTCAAAGTTAGAGATATGATACAGGAAGTACGACGGTTTATATAGAAAAGGAAGGACGTGCACGGACCAAGTAACGCCTGCCCTAATCAGAGGGACGCGTCATCATAGAACAAGAAAGAAGGTTGTAGAAGCGATGAGTAAGAGGAGCTACGTAACTGGCGCAAGAGAACCGATCGGTGGAGATAGAGGTCCGAGGTGATAAAGGAACAAAGGTGATGAGTACCCCCTTCCGGTAGTAGAGAAGAACAGCGTGGGGAAGTCAAAGAAAGGGGAAAGAGACGTAGTGAGGAAAGAAGCAATCGTAACAGGAGGTGAGGAGGAGGAAGGTGAAGGGGGTGAGAAGGATGAGGGGGGTGAGAAGGATGAGGGGGGTGAGGGGGATGAGGAGAAGGAGGGGGGGTGAGAAAAAAGAGAAGGGGATGAGGGGGGTGTGAGAAAAAAGAGAAGTAATAAGAAGTGAGGAGGGGGGGGGCAATAAAGAGGGGGGTTGATGAGGCAAGATCATGAGAACCTCCCCCCTTCCCTTCTTCCACTGGGTTATATACACTTTGTGGTTGATAATAGTAAGGATGGTCATAGGACTTTGAATATATTACACTCTGTCTGATGCTTAAGGTTAACCATAGTACCATATGGTTAGTGTGATGGTTGGGTACCTAGTGTTAAGTTGTGTCTATAGAATCAGCATTATCATATATCCTAAGTAAATATAATCAAATAAGATAAAACAAGACAAGATAAGATAAGATAGCAGTAAATAACAATAACAAATATATACTTTTAATTGTATTTGGCTCTGCTTACATCATCTGGGACAGTCTGGGAGGAGCTGGAACAGTCTGGGAGGAGGCTGGGACAGCCTGACCAATTAGGTACCTTGCTGGGAGAGCTGGAAGAATGGGAACTCTGGCCAGTTGAGGGCTGGTTTGCTGATGCAAGTAGGTGGTCTTTCAGCCTCGGCAGAAAGTCCTGTAAAATTTAGTTAGTACACTGTTGTAGCAAACGTTTTTGCCATACTTGGAAAGCAGGATCGTCTCTTCTCGCACCCAACCATGCTATGAGATCCTTACTGACACGAGAGGACTGGGCAATGGAGTAATGGTCCTGAGGTGAAGTGCGAGCACGTCGAAGCTGTGGGTTGTCTTCTCGACAGAATTTCTGTCGCACATTGTCGACCATGCGAACGAATCGTTCAATAGCTTCCTGATTTGCAATACTCTTGACCATCTGTTCTTTCTTCTTTCCTGACCGCAGGAAGCGCTGCTTGACACGACGGTGTTCAAGCTCACCCTAGTATAACTAGTGAATACCAAAAGAGAATGTGGAAAGCTACATACTAGTTGTGTAGTGTAATTGTCTGTGGTTCCAAAGCGACGTATTGTGTCTGGATAGTCACCAAGCGTGTGGAACTTGTATGTTGAAAGATTGAGCTTCTTTTCTTTGGGAGACGAGGTGATCCAAGCCGTGCGACCTTTCTTTGCTGATAATGTGGCTGTCCGACGACCATGAGCTGTATGTTCCTGAGGAAGTTCAGTTGTTCGGTAGTACTTGCATGTCGTGCGCTGAAACTTCCGTGTTGACCCGCCAAGGTATATGGTTGCTAAGTCAAACAAATGCAAAAGCATGCCACGTTGCCAGGTCAAAAATAAGGTCCAGAATGATGTCGTTGTGTTGACCAGGAAGGAGACCCTCAAAAACGGGCAGAGTACACTAGACATGTTAGTTAATAATGCTAAGGGCTGTAGAAAGGACTCACCTGAAGCAAGTCCTCAAAATCTCGTGCAGTGAGACGCTTCATGGCTGATGCATTCTTGTGGAACCGTCGGATTGTACCACATCCGAAAGTTGAGATACGCCAGTATCTGTATCAAAATTACCCAACTGATTAGTACAAAACAAATCAGCTCACCTGTAATTAAGCTGAATGATCACAGTTCCTCCGGTGGCATGCAAGATATGCATCAAATGTGTAAAAATAGTCTTCCATACCCTGAGCTTGAACTCGTGCAAGAGATCAACTACAAACATCAGAAAAAAAGTTGAATTCTTCGTCCATGATTTGATCAGAAAAAGCATTCTGTCATTCAACACGAGTCAGCTATGTAGTTTGAAGGCATGAATGATGCACATTTACAGCAACTAATGACTCCTCTGCCAGGATACTCTGGACACCGACACCATTCAGACTCGCCCCATGCTGAAAGATTAGTTTTCGAGCCTCTGTGATCTTATTCTTGTGTATTTGGTCATCGACTTGAATTTGCAGCCTACATATTTCCATATCGGCTGGCATACCCATGTTTTCCACAGCTACCTTCTCAGCCAAGCATTGAGGGCATAGACAGACACCAAGAAATTTGATACAAGCAACTAGGATTCTAGAAGTGACGATTAGACAGTTGTGACATAAGTAGGTGGCACAAACTTTTCCGGGTAATCTGCACCGTATGTGTTCAGAGCCGAATGAAGACACGATGCACAATCTTATCTGGAAACTTGATGACTAGACCTGATTGGTATGCATTTTGGAACTTCTCGTCAAGCAAGAGTCTCCATATTGCTTGCATAAGCTCCCATTTACAGTGCATGTAGACATCATTGGATGATGCTCTTTGAAACGTATGAGAATATTCATCCTGGAAGTCGTCGGGTAACTAAATATCGTTTTGGGATCAATACTCAATCATGAAAGTCAGGTGACAGGCAACGGACACTGGGTATGTAAGCAATATGATGGCAAGCAGCTGCTGTTGGTTTTCTGTGGGTATACTTGGATTGGTTGCCGAAAAACAGGTAGACTGGCCAAAGGGAAGCATCACCAAAATTCGCGAGGTGGGTGGCATCGGACCACAGCATAATTGGAATGACCATATGCTTGAGGTTGTCATCAGGGTCTCATGGAAGGGAGTGTACAGAATGGAATGAGTCAATCATAAGATCAGGCTGCCAAAACTCCTGGAATGGCATTGCGTGAAATGTTAGTGCAACCTCATCCTGAAGTATGGAAGTGATAACATCAGTGATATCACAATGATGGACACCCAGTATGGTAAGTCAAGGAATGGAGGGATCGCGCTCGCCGAGTTTCCATTTCGATCCTTCGTGTGGTAATTGAATAGAGACAGACGAGGTCTTCCAACCATGATTGGCCTGGAAAAGATTGGATTTGTTGCGAAGATAGTTTTCAATGATTTTCTTCTTGCGATCATGATTGAATTTATCCTGAACTGACGGCTGAAACTGAGGATCTGTTACAAACTCCCATAAACGATTCAACTCGGCACCAGATTTTTCGTTAGTCCCAGTATAATGCCAGCACATCAGGAGCCCTGTGGTGGGACTGCTAAATGCTGACCAGAGATTTTCGCGCGTTATTGGCGACTTGATAACATCACGGTTAGCTGTGCTCGCCAGTTCTTGGTGCTCTGCAGACACCTCTAGTGTTGGTGCATCAAAGACGGCATGAAGTTTGCCATCACCTTTTGGTTTGAGGGATGGTTTCGTGGGATAGATACGAAATAAACCCATGCTATTACATGGTGTTGTGAATTCGATAAGTGGTGGGGGATTGACAGAGGGAGGATTGGGCGAGGGCAGACGTGAGCCTTGGCTTGATGGGCTTGGAGGCAGCGACAGGACATGTGGTAAACCTTCATCAGTAGGTAAATAGTCCTGATATCTTGCTGGTAAGCGAATGGAACGTTTGGGGTGGGTAGAGACAACAGGCAGCGGCTCAGGAGATTGAAAGACAGGGATATCCTCTTCGAGAGGAGCATCAAATGGCCCTGCTATATTTTCAATCTATTGACCACCATGACGGTGGGATGATAAGGTAGTGAGAAAAAGTGAATGAACACATACTGTCATAGTATCTGAGTCCCATCGGGACATTTGGTCTGCCTGTGGATGCAATACAGAGGTGTTAACGGGTATCACATTTGGCACAGGGCCTGGTTGTAAACGAGAGTATGTAGTGTGGTCACGGTTATCAGGAGTAACATGACGCCTGTGGGGCCTTGCAAGACTGGATTGCAGTTGTTGATAAGTTGCGCATCTTGCCATGTGAGCATGGAGTCGTTTTCGAGTTGGAAATGACTTTTGACAGCCCAGACAAGCTCGCGTATCATCTATGAGGGTCTATGAGGGAGGGAGGGTAGTTTGTGAATACATCGCAATAGATAAATGAGCTCGACTGTTATACATGTGATACAGTATGAAGAAAATACAATCTGCAGCCCAAAAATGATGGTTAGACAACCAGAAACAGTAGAGTAATAAGACACCCACATTCTACATAATATCTGAGGCAAGCTGAGGCTGACACTGAACACAGAGCAATGGAAGGGAGATGTCGATGGATGGTAGGGCAGTCGTGTAGATTAGTGTGAGAATTTAAATCTCCAACTCTATTTCCGCTCCCTCATCTCCAAGTCACTTCTTCGTCCACTATCACTCCTGAAATGGCTCCCAATGCTAATGACAACGGAAACAGCAAGGGAAAGTCCTCCAACAAGTGAGTACTTATTTCCAGAGCTTAAATCATGTTTAATACTACTATTTTATAGGTCGCATGACGTCCAGAAGAAGAAAAAGGGTGATAACATCTATACCTCACTTGGGCGCACCATCGCCCGTTGCATCGACCTCTCATGTGACATTGATCAAGTGTTCAAGACTGTGCAATTACTCCAAAAAGATGAATTGAGCCAACTTGGTGAGCTTGATGAAGATGAGATCACGAGCAGTGTCCGTGAGGAGTCTCTCTGCCGGATGTAAGACATTTTTCTTTTGTTACTACTAGTTGGGCATTGACGTTGGCAGCACCCCGGAGGCACAAGAATATAGGAGTCGTGTCTATTACAAGATTCTCCAAGTCGCTCCTGGATTGAGGGCCATCGTTGAAGACCCAAATCGCGCTCAGGAACTGAGCAAGATCCAGTCCATGGCAAGGCCTTTACTGCATATATGTGCATATACTGATGTTTCTATGTTCTAGATACTCGGGGCCATCAAGAGTACCCATGCAAACGATCTCAATGATCTCAAGCCATTGCTTGCTCAATACTGTGCACCCAATCCCTACGATCCAAGTTCCCTTCAACCTCCCATCATTGTTGGCAAAGACCAATCCGTTCTGGGTTTGAACCACCCAATTCTCGCTCGGTGGCTTTGTCCTGCTCATGTGCTGCATGTGTATGATGAAAATCCTGAACGGTGAGCTATATTTTTGACTGAACCACCCCCATTACCTTTATTTGCTTTTAGGGCACGTCAAGATATTGCATCAGGCAAGATCGAAATGAAATCTCAAGACTTTCCGTCATTGTTCTGGAGTGGAACTCTTCCTGGGACGACTTTCAACCAAAGAAGATGTCACATGGACTCTTCAGAAGTTATTTTATCATCCGGGTAAGTCATTTTGGTCTGTCTACGACATTAAGTCTATTACTTATAAATTAGGTCACCCGCCATATTTTTTTGGGTCCGTCATTTGCAGTGGAAACCACTGGGAAGAAGAAGCAGTCATGCAATGCTGACCTGAATGGTGTAACCACTATCGAACCCGAGCACATCACATATATCTGTGTGCTGGTATGTTAATATTGTTCACGTGTTTGTTCACTGATTGTAATCCCTTTTTAGTCCCACTTTGCAATCTCTTTGAAGGAGTCGTGGAGCGAGTCTGATGGCAACCTCAACTATCTCATCATGTACAACTGTATTATCGACTTCATCAAAAGCTCTCCCGCCAGGTGGAGGTAGGATCTACTGAAGTGGTGGAACAAGTAGGTGTAATATGCATGGGAGATGTCATTTAATCTATCACGACTCGAACCTCCAGGGAAATGTTTGGAAATGAAAACGGCCAAGGAGATAACACCATTAAATCGGAGGGAAGTTCCACCAGTGGTTCAAGTACGATGGAGCTACTCCAAGCCCAAATGAAGGAAGACTCCACTGAACATCTCGAAGACTGCCTGTCTGCTGTGCTGGATCCAGCACTTGCTGCACCATTGCAAGTCAAAGCCCAAGCAAGTTCGAGTCATGCTTCTACATCAGCTGCTGCAGGATCTTCTTTATCGGTAGGAGAAATGCCAGCCCACCACACTGCCGCCACATCATCCGGGACAGTTTCCAACAACAATACCAGTACTCAGGCTGTCCCCCTTCCATAAACCCCTGTGCCAGTCCAGTTACGTGGAGAAAGTCCCTTGTTGCCAATAGAGGACTGCGACACTGCACCACTTACGCCGGTCACAAACTGACACAGAAAATTGTCTGCAAAAGCCAAGGGCAAGAGACCTGCCATTGCTGATGACACCGGTGATACAGAAGGTGGCAGTGGTAGTCGCGTGAAAAAGCCCAGGCGCAGCCGCTGGTAAACGTATGTGATGATAAATCTTTTATTTCAGGCATGCTGATCATTGGCCAGTGGCGCCTTCTTCCCCTCAGGCTCATTTTATTCTGCAGTTCTTCCATTGCGCCACAAGTCCAAGTCTGCACTTCAAGTTCTCATGCAGCTGTTGTTTTTTTCCAGTCGGTTTGCTTGTCATCGCATCAGAAGATTTGTCCTTCAAGTTGGCGCTTTTCGGTTATGCACCTGTCTCGTGCTCGGTGGTCATGTTCTATGGCAGTTGCCAGTAGTTTGTACTTTGTGTATTCATGTCATTATGGGGACGTTTGGGATGTACAGTGCACGAGTATACAGTATGTATATAGCAGTATATTGCCTGTAGCTCTAGTTCGGCAATATACTGTTATCAGTTTTGATGGTGCGATTATAATGTACCGCCTCTGATCAGACCTATATCTGAAAGGGAGTTGGTTCATACACATAGATAATCACGCCCGCAGACATGAGAATCAGCAGGCGCCTGGCGAGGCATATATTCAATCACACAGCACAACGAGTGTATATACAACTGTCTCATAATTTTGCAATTCCTGTAATAGGGGTTCCCACGAGATAATTGGCTACGCGCTGCAACTCGGCACACTTTTGAGTGTACTCATGCCATTCTGACCAGTTTTGACCATTGGGTTTCAACTTGATGACTTCAACCATTTCGTGAGTGAGCTGGTTCAGCTTCTGAGGAGCTTCAGGTCAGGGCTCATAACCTGTAGAATACTCAGTATGTCACTGAAGTAAGACTAAAGGAAAGTAAACTGTGATGTAGCAATGCTTAGGTAAGCACATAGTACTAAATACGGAATCATTAATTCCAACACTTCCGACCAACTTTCACAGTCGAGTCACAAATGAAAGTGAGCATGAATATCCACCCTGTCTGGACATGCAAGGCTCAGTTGATTGGCCATGTTCGTTGCTCTGTGGGTGCCTTTCTTCCTTTTGTCTATTGTTGCGTTGCGCACTCTAGCTAGCTTGTGCACCGCAATGTCATCACAGAAACTGCATAAATATTATGAGGCTGAATAATTGTCTGTTGGAGAACATTAGAGATTATATTCATTGGCAGCTCGTTTTGGTTGTCTTGACAGCAGTGGAGATTATCTTAGAATACGAATAAACTGAAATTTTCATAATATCATGCGACATTATAATCTCTCGTGACGATGCAGCATACTATATTGAAACCAATTGTAGCAACAGACAATACAATGCAATGTAATCTCGATCTCATACACTAGCTAGTAGCACCTAATTGGGGATATACACCAACCTCTGGTGCTCGCCATCACAAGTGTATGCAGGCGCATTGCTGAGGTATCTGGAAAGAGAATGTTGATGTACACAACTTGGCTGAGGTGGCCAGCGGTAGCCAGCAACCAAGGAAAACGTGGAGGGGGAAGAATTGGAGCCTTGGAGCCTTGTTGAGCCCATGTAGTCACTTTTGGCAGAGAGGCTCTCAGAGCCTGCTTGAAGATCGCCTGATCGGGTCGGATGACCCCAGGCAGGCCTGGGGTGTGTAGGTGTGGGTATGGTGCCTGATAGGGAGGGCAGGGCCCGGTTGTGTATGGCCGGGTATGTCGTCCGACTAGGACGGCCAGGCCCATGTTGTGTTCAAATGAGATGGCTTGATATTGTTGGGGGGGCCATATCCGGTGGGGTTATGTGCAGACCAAGGGCACCCATTGGGCCTGAGGTGGACTTGTGGGAGTATACCCGAGGTTGTGTGGAGGGCCCATATGCAGTCGGGTTAGTTTTGTACATACAGTGTCTGTTTGGCCCGATTCCTGCTTGGTTCAGGCCTTGACATTATCCAGTGGGCCTGAATTGGGTGAGTGAAAATCCGGTCCAGAGGGGTCATGAGGGCCTGTGTATTGAGTCGGTTCACCCGAGATCAGCAGAGAGGCTCTGGGCCCTGGCTCGACATTTCTGATGGGGCCCACCTTGGATGGGCCTAGACTTTGGCTGAGGGGCATTATAGGGCCCGATAAGGGCTAGAGGGGTTCACCCGAGGCTGTCGGGAAGGCCCAAACGTCCTTCACTCAGGTTTGGCCTGACATCCTTGTGCAAGTCTAGTGTCTCAGAAGGGGCATTCTTGAGAGGGCCATATGAGTTGTTGTATTTAGGCCGAGGGGCTCGAGAGGGCCCGATGAGTTTTACAGCAGTTCGCTCGAAACTGTCGGATGGGCCAATGCGAGTGGCCCAGTGTCCGAGAAGAGTCCTGGCTTGATATTCTCGAGGGGGCCCCATCTAAGGTTGTTACGGCTCGATACGCCTAACAGCGTTCTAACGGACTTAGTCGTTTCCTTTCTTTCTTTTCTTATCTTATCAGATTAACTTATGACAGCTACGCTGCTTCCATGCTTCTCTTTTCTTTTCACATCATGCCGCATGCACTCCTCACCCTCTTCATTTCCGTGCAGTGCATGACTATGCCTTCTCTTCTTCCCTTCCATTCTGCCACCGCCGTGCGGTTGCCTCATGCACCACTTCCTTTCCATTTCATGGCCGTGCTTGATGCACGCTTCTACCTCATGCCACTAGGATCCGGAATATTCTAGAACAGTCATCGGTAGATCCGATACAATCATGTACATACAGTAGCAGTAGTATATAAGGGCGCAAGTCCCAGCCAGAGAACTCCAGTTTAGTTCTCTTGGTTTTCTACCTCATTAAACTCCACTTGAACGCTCCTGACCATTGCTAGTCGCTGGTCAGTACACTTTGATCTTCGATTCCCTAGTGCACCCTTGACGGGTTTTTGGGTTGTTTCACTAGAACTAAACTACTACTTTTGCACTACCGAATCACCACCGACGCGAAGACACAAGTTAGTCCTCGGTCACCTTTCCTCCAGGGCGCACGAAGCCTTCATATCTGACGTTGCCAAGTGCCCATCTCCTTCCACAGAACTCTCCGTTCCTCCTCCGCACCATCCGCCACTACAGTCCCGAGACATCTTGACCACCCATACGTGGCAAGCACCGTCATTGGCGGACCAGCGGTCCCAGCGCTCCAAAGAGACTGGGAAGTAGTCGAAAGAGAACCGGTCGCGGTACGCTCACCAACGCCGGCTGTCGAAGAAGCAGCTCAAGACCCTTCCCCCGCATCAAGATTCCTTCTACTTTTAGAAGAAGAA
The DNA here is from genome assembly GCA_038093075.1 of Boletus patriciae. Lineage (NCBI taxonomy): Eukaryota > Fungi > Basidiomycota > Agaricomycetes > Boletales > Boletaceae > Boletus > Boletus patriciae. The sequence continues at coordinate 1,747 of JBBPRK010001562.1, read as the reverse complement.
TTGCGGCCCGAATCGTACGTTTTACCAAGAGACTCTCAGGGTTATTTAGTAGATCCGCTGAGAACAATCGCGGTCGCCCTCAGATCGGGAGACCCCACCGCCTCACTCCTTTCCCCGATTTCACAAGAATCGGCAATCCGCTCTCCGTCCCTCGACCCCAACGACCTAGAGTCAGAACCGGCGGAACTTACTTATCCCGCCCCTTTAGTGTCCTCCGCAGACGTACCTGGGTCGTCCGTTCGGGTCGAAGAACCCGAAATCAGATATTTGTGTACCGTAACTAGGGACGGTTGGACGCCTTTAGGAGAAAGGCCAGTAGTAGTAAAACGAGAACGAGAGGAAGAAGAACGGGTACCAGAGGAAGTACCTAAGAAGAAGCAGAGGATTCAGAAGAGGAAGCCAATCAAGCGAAAAGAGATTCGCCGCGCCAACCTCGGAGATCCACGCCCCGACGAACAGATAAGTCGGGTTACATTACGTCCTAAACAAATACTCCACCGCCCCTCTCGTTACACTTCCTAAAATTAGCAATACAATATGTCTTCCTCCCTCCCCGCCAGTTTAGCAGCAGCCCTCTCGGTCGCAGGATCGTCCGGTGGTACTTGGGGAGACCTAGCAGGGGAACTAAGATTGTTCATGGAAGCACAACAGGATGCACTGGACGCAACCAGGATCCTGAATATCAATTTATCTCAAGAAGTCGACCAGTTGAAGGCACAACTCCTGGCGATACCGACAAGCGGCCCGAGTGCAGGGACAAGGGGTTCATCGGAGCCCAAATTATCAAAAATCTTTTCCGACCCTGGGAACTTCGATGGCTCTCCTGGGAAGAAATTCGAAGAATGGTGGACACGTGTCCGCAGCTGGCGATATGAAAACGCCGCTGCCCTCCCAGACAGGAAAGCAATCTCCGCCGTGCTCTCACGCATGGTAGGGGGAAGAGCTGGTGACTTTGCAAGAAGCCAGCTGAACGCCATCTTGAGGGGAGTAGGAGAAACCGACTGGGACGACTTTTCTCTCCTAGTCGAAAAGCATTTCAGATCCACCAACGAAAAGGATCAGAACCGGTTAGCCCTCCGGAACTTAAAACAAAAGGAGCACCCGATGGAGGCGTTCTTACTAAAATTTGAGAACTACGCCCTCCTTGCCGACTATGATGAAACTCGGCAGATAGAACTGTTGGAACAAAACACGGACAAGGAGATCGTCTCGCGTCTAATTTTGGAAAAGGGGCGCTATGCGCACCTAGACACATTCAAGGCCGATCTTCGGCAAGCCGGAGCTCGAAAACAACTTTTGAGTTTCATACAGAAAGGAACCGCGGAACGGGTCAAGCAAAAAGACCCTAACGCCATGGACATTGATGCCGTAAAGACAGGCGGCAAAAATAAATGTTTCAACTGTCAACAAGAAGGACATTTCGGCAAGGACTGCCCGAAACCCAAACTTCAGTGCCCTGAGTGTCACTTCTTCGGAGGTGGTCACCAGAAAGCCTGCTCCAAGCGAGGCAAAGGCAAAGGCAATGGGCGTCAGGTGCGCTCAACGGAAACTGAAGACAAGCCCGCCACCTCCTGGGATGAGGATAAAAGCACCAAAGACAACAAGGGAAAAGGTCGCGATTGGACCTCTTCCATAAAAGGAATGTCACTGGACGAGGCTAGAGCCTGGTTCAAAGATTACGAAACTCTCGCTGCCAAGTCGGCGGGAAAAGCTTAGCTCCGACACACGTATCTGGGTGTGTGAAGGG
>JBBPRK010001561.1:0-11614 GCA_038093075.1 Boletus patriciae | reverse complement strand
TTGAGTGAGCTAACAGGCGCTTGCGGGGCTCATAACCTGTAGAAAACTATAGTGTAGTCACTAAAGAGAAACTACAGTACTCGACGACCGAAATAAGGTCATGCTTATGTAAGCTACTGAATATTCCCGATACGGTAGTAGAGGGTTTTGGGGTGAAGTTAAGAGTTCGCCTTTGCAGCCCGATGTCCATCTTACATTTATGTTTATTTATATTTACATGTATCCTTAGATTGGGTGTGATGATCGGGCGTCTTTGTTCTCCCCTCGTGGCCTATTGGTGTTGTTTCGTGTCCGACTCGGTGGCCGTTCGCGCCTTCGCACCGTCATGCCTCTTAACGGTCGTGCTCGCTCCGCGCCCGCTGTGCGTGATTTTCGTGGTCGTGTTGCTCCCTCACATGCCGAGGAGCCTTTGCCTCTCAATTTGCCCCATCTTGGGAGTGCGTTTTCTGCGTTGCGTGATCATGGTGCTCCGTTCTCTGTGCCCTCAGCTGATGCTCAGCATTGGATCTCTGTGCTGTTGCTCGAAAAGGCACTGCATGCCGTTGAGCCTGCCTCGAGTGCTTGGACAATCTTTCATTCCGACGTCGACGTTTTGCGTCGGTGCTGCGCTTCGCATGGCGTCGTTGTTGCAGACGACGGGAATTTCGGTGAGGCTCTGTTGAGACATTTCTTTACTGGTTTCTGTGCTCTCGCTTGGGATGACGCCATGCATCTTGCATGTTGGGAGGTATGTCGTGGTCTGTTCGGCTGCACAGATGTTGTCGCGATCCTTATCGGCTCAGCGCTGCAGCCCGGGGCCCATTATCTGGCTGAGCGTTTGTGTTCGATTGCTCGTGCGGTCGGCCTTGTTGGATCAGGTGCTAGGGTCGAGCGGCGAAAGTTGGTTTCTATGCTGGAGGAGTTCAGGACAGGTTGCATCGAAGATCGCCATGAGATTGTGCCTGATGCGCTTTTTGGCGCCATGGAACGTCTCGTCCGGGGGTCGTTGCTCTCACTGGGCTTTGCGCATGGCTTGACGCTCAGCGGTGATCGCGATTGTATGCGCGATGCTCTCGTGTTACATTTGTCCCGGGGGGATTGTGTGGGTGCGTCCCGTGGACGTTGTCTGCTGTGTCAGGCTGTTGTTTGTCAGTATCTGATGGACACGGACTCTTGCATCAGTGAGGTCTTACGGATTCGCCTCCTTGGTGCCGTGTGTCCGTTTATCAGGTTGAATCCTCTCAGGCGAGTTCTGTGACTCCAGGGCGTGTCGTTTGATCCGATGTCGAGCCTCGGGAGACTTCGAGGATCCCTGCGGGCTTACGTGGAACACCTTGAGCGAGAACTTGAGCAACAGCAACCCTCTGTTTCTCGCGTTGATTGGCCGTCACTTGTCCCCGATCGCCGGAAGACCAAGATCGTGCGTGGTTTTCAAGAGGCCACTTCCACGACATCCTTGAAGATGTTCGTTTGTGCTTCCTGTAGCGCAAGGTGGCACTGTGATGACAGTGTCGAGGTGGACATTGTGGACATTGACCTTAATCTGCTGAAAAGGCCGGATAAGCGTCTGGTTGATGGTGCAATTGTTGACTCGCGTTGGTGCGACTCACAATGTGTGGCACTGCTTCTCGAGACTCCCTGGGAGGAGCTACGTGACGTTCTTGTTGCGCGCAAGGGTGTCGTCGCTGCCGATGGTCATGTCTCGGCGCTGCTTTTGTGTGGTCAGTGTTGGGGGAGTTTGAAGAAAGGAAGGACGCCTGACCTTGCTTTGGCTAATCACCTGTTCCTGGGTATTGTGCCAGCTGAGTTGCGGGATTTAACCGTGGTCGAGGAGGCTATGATTGCCCGTTGTAGGGCAAAGTCGTGGATAATTCAACTACAGGAACAGGTTGGCGCTCCGGCGCCGAATGCTCAGCGTGGTATGCGTGGCCACGTTATCGTCTATCCACAAGAGCCTGATAGAGTGGTCAACCTTCTCCCTCCTTCAATTGACGACGTGGTTACCCCGATCTGTGTTATCTTTGTAGGATTGTCGCAGCCATCGAAGGAGTGGTTACGAACACATGCACATCCTCTCGTGGTTAGAAAAGAGAAAGTGTTCAGGGCGTTGATGTGGCTACGCGCGCACAACCCGTTCTACAAAGACATTCGAATAAATCGTGCCGCATTTGAGTTGTTCGATGACGAGGACGTGCTGCCTGTCCACATTGAAGTGATCTCTCCTTCACCTGACTGTGATTCTCTGATGGCGCGGTATGATGGCGCATTGCAGCCCGACACTAGTAATGCACGTCCCGAGACAGGTGCGTCAGCGGGCGGCGATATCTTCGAAAGTGTTGTTGTCACGAATGTTGAGCCAACTGCGCCTTCCCATGTCCTCCGTGCCGCCGCCCTGGAGCATGTCATGAAACTGGGGAAGGGTTATATTCAGGTCCCACATGGGGCCAGGCCTGTCGGTGACATAAACAATCCTGCTTTCTTTCCTCTCATATACCCGACCCTGTTTCCGTATGGCTTGGGCGCTCCTGAGGACCATTGCAGGTGCCGTCGTGTGTCCTTGAAACGTCACGTTAAGCATTTGTTGGAACTATCCAACACTCGGTTTCAAACGCACTATTCGTTTATTTTCACCGCGTTCAATGTGCTGCAGAGGAGGAATATTTTGCTGCACTCCAGCTTGAAAATTGATCGCCGGTCATTCAACATGTTTAGATCCGATTTCGCGACGGTTTTGCCTTCTGCTGTGCGGGCGGTGGCCGAGAGACTCCTCGGAGGCGATTATGATACCTGCTTCACGGGAGAGGAGAAGAGAGTACGTGAATTGTTGAAGCAGGTGTCCCATGTGACGTCCAATGTCCAAGGTTCGAGTAGTGCGTTGGCGCTGAAGCGAAACGAGATAAGAGGGCTCATGGTGGAGAAGGGCTTACCCAGTTTCTACATAACGATAAACCCTGCGGACGTGTACAACCCCGTTCTTAAGTTTATGTCTGGAGAGGAATTCGACGTAGACGACATGTCGTCCAACGATGTCCCGGATTACTGGATGCAGTCTATTCTGGTTGCGACCAATCCTGCGATCACCTCGCAATTCTTTCACCTGTATATGACCGCTTTTGTCCGGACGGTTTTGGTTTATGACAACAAGGCCTCTGTAACCGATCCCGCGGGCATCCTGGGTCATGTCAGCGCTTACTACGGGTGTGTCGAAGCTCAGGGTCGGGGTAGTCTTCATTGTCACATGCTGGTCTGGTTGACTGGGGGCCTAAATACGGACGAGACGAAACGGAGAGTGCTTGATGGCGACGTTGAGTTTAGGGATCGATTACTTGCCTTCCTGGATGACACCATATCCAGCTCAGTTCCTGATGACCCGCTACCTGAGATTGACATACCTTCATCGACGCACCACCCGTGTTCAGTCTGAGGGGCTTCTCTGGTTGGGGACGACGAGTCGCCGACTATCCTTCTTAAACGAAAGAAGGATGTCCACTTTCTGGCGGGGGCTTGTCAGGTCCATAAACACACCGCAACTTGTTTTAAATATTGGAAGGGTCCGCTGGAACTGAGATCGTGTCGATTTGGCCTGGACAAGAAGAATTTCGTGGGCAGGAGTTATGTCGACGACATGACTGGGGATTTGTATTTGCGATACCTTGACGGTATGGTCAACCACTTCAACGACACAATGCTCAAATGCGTCCATTGCAACATGGACATTCAATTCGTGGGGTCTGGACCCTCGGCGAAGGCTATTCTGTACTACATCACTGACTACATCATGAAAACTCAACTGAAAGCACATGTTGCTTACTCGGCGTTGGACGTTGCCGTGAGCAAAGTGGGGGAGTACGATCCGACAGCAGATGACTTGAGATTGCGTGCGAAACGGTTGCTACAGAAGTGCACCTAGTATTCTATGATATCCCACCAAGAACTATCCGCTCAGCAAGTGTGTTCATACTTGCTTGACCACGGAGATCACTACATGAGTCATTCCTACAGGTGTTTATACTGGACGAGCTTTGAAAGCGTCGTCAAGAGGGATATTCCAAGTCCGGAATGTTATCCCCGTCCCTTTGCGCCAACTGGAGGTGATGATCAGGATGCTGGCAGCGACAGTGATGGCGATGATGCGGCTAGCAGCACTGCCAGTGATGGTGGGCCGCCTGCTGTGGTGGAGGGTGCTGACGTGACGGGCGAGGATACAGCAGCGCCGGCAGCCAATGAGTTTGTCATTGGTACTGATGACAATGGAGACGTCGTTCCGTGCACCAATCAGGTGGAAGATTACTGTTCCCGTCCACGCGAACTGAACCATGTGTGTCTGTGGGACTTCTGCACTCAAGTCGATAAAATCAGGATGTGGGTGGTAGGCCGGCATGATCCTGGTGATGCTGTCCCTGAGTCCGATAGATCCTCAGATAGCAATGATAACATGGGGGAACCCGAGTGGTTGAGCGATGTTCTTAATGACACGTCATACCGCCGTCCGTGGTTTCGGTTCTTGCCTGAGCATGTCGAACACTGGTCGCATCATGCTTGTGTGTGCCATCCTCTCAATCGCTACATTCCCGTTCCTGTTGGCCCGAGTATGCCCCGGCGGGATCTCGAAGACACAATGGCATGTCACGCGTCACGCACATTTGATGCTTATCCTGTTCTGTCCTTGGCAGCGAGCGTCTGACCTTCGAGGGGGTTGTGACAGTTGGACTGAGGCATACAATGCATGGGTGGGTGATCAGCAGGGAACATTCCCTTCCAAGCAGCAGTTGATTAATAATATTCAGGCAATTCAGGAGTGTAAGGACGCACGCAACCGTGATATCGCGCAGCGGCGGCAGCAAGGACGGAACACAACAGTGAGTCATGTGCCTGCTGAACTCACCAATGACGGCGAGGAGGATGATGTCCTGCCATAGGATGGAGCGGGTGACGACCATGGTCGTTTACAGTTTTTGGTTGCCCTTGACGAATGTCATTCGCAACGCAGGGTTTTGCAGCAGAGCTCTTGCGTTGATTGTGTTTACTATCTCAAACAGTCGGGAAGGTTTGATCTTGCCTCCATTGCTCCCAATCCGCGTGGGTCTCCGCTGCCGTCTGTGGAGTTCGACATCTCGGGGTCAGTGCAGTCTCTTGAAGATGAATGGCAAGCGGCGTATAGTGAACGGCATGAACGTTTGAAGCAACGCTTACTTGCGGTTAGCCAACCTACAGCTTCGGCTTCGCATCTGGGAGGAGAGGCTCAAGCCATGGTCCGCATTGGTGAGCCACTGACTGAACCTGCCGCTGACAGGTTCCGCCTCAGTGTTCCAGTTTTACCTAGTGTAGCAAATCTGGGGTTGTCTCACAGTGCAGTTCATCCCCGGCCAGTCGCTGATTCAATCGCTGATGAATTCAATCTAACCGTCGAACAGCGGCGCGCATTCACATTAATCACACAGCAGGCGATGCAGGAACGGCCGCCCCCACTTCGAATGTTCATTGGCGGCCCTGGGGGAACAGGAAAGAGTCACGTGATCCAAGCTGTGCAGGAGTTCTTCAAGCAGGCTGGGCAGGCTCGCCGCTTCCGAGTGTGCTCCTTCATGGGAGTGGCTGCCAGAAACGTGGCCGGATCAACATTACATGCAGCGTTGAACCTGAACGACAGGAAGGGCTCCAGGCTTTCAGCAAAGAGTAGACGTGATCTCGTCACAAAGTGGGAGGGGGTGGACTTCCTTCTGGTAGATGAGGTTTCAGTTGTTGGTCGCAAACTACTGGTAACCATTCACGAGGTGTTGTGTATCGCCAAAGGTAATGACTTGCCTTTCGGAGGCGTTAACATCATCTTTGCAGGGGACTTTGCACAGGTACCACCGGTTGGTCAACATTCCTTGTATAGTCGAACAAAGGGTCGCAACATTTCAAATCCGAACGTGCAGGCTGACGTCTTCAGAAGGCTCTTGTGGTTGTCTGTGGATGTTGTTGTTTTTCTGACACAGTCGATGTGGCAGTCTGGTGATGCAAACAAGGGTTTTGTGGAACTCTTGGGCCGTCTTCATGTTGGGAAGTGCAACGACGATGATTATCATTTGCTGCAATCAAGATTACTGAGCACTGTACAGCCATCCTGGGCAAACGAGGCCTGGTTGGATGCTCCCATCATTGTGACGGGCAACGAGGCCAAAGATGCGCTGAACAAGAGGGCAACGCTCGCCTTCGCACGGCGATCTGGTTGCCCGGTGCACTGGTACAAGGCTACCGATTGTGTGGATGGTGGTGGTGCACTGGGTGCTGAAGAATCTCGATATCTGCATTGTCTGCATTCCGGTGAGACTAACCAGCGGTTGGGACGAATCCTCCTTGTGATTGGCATGCCTGTCATGATTACACAGAATTTCGATGTTGAGTCGGGCATTGTCAACGGGTGCGTTGGCACGCTGGCAAGCATACGATATACTGTCAACTCCATGCACGATCGAGTTGCAGTGTCCTGTGTCGTGCATACACCTTCCAGCGCTGACCAACCTCTTCCTCATCTGGAGCCTTATCACTCCGTGGTTCTCGCAGACACTGTAGAAGTGCATCTTCAGCACCCGTTTCGTGGTGGTGATCTGAAATTCAGGCGCACTCAGGTGCCCATCTTGCCTGGGTTTGCGATGACTGTCCACAAATCTCAAGGTGCGACTGCGGAACGTGCCATCGTTAATTTGGATGGTTGCAAGGGAACAGAGTCACCGTATGTTATGCTCTCACGCGTGAAGTCTTTGGCCGGACTTGTGATTTTGCGCCCATTTTCAATTAACCGGATCACATGTCGACAGAGCGAGGACATGAGACATGAAACCAAACAGCTTGAAATCCTTAATCTTTTGACATTGATACAAAACACAGACGGTCTCGAGCGCACGGTGGCTGAACGTGCTTTGTCAGCACTCACTGGTGGAACCTGTCGTGCTTTGACCATCTTGACGGGGACTCTAATGACATGCCTACAGCGCACCCGTGACCCGGTGCCTGTGCTTGACAGTGTGGAACAAGGTGTCGCGGTCCAGTGCAACCCAACGACACTACAAACAGACGGTGGCGGCCCTCGACCTCTACAAAGGCGGCCGTTAAAGCGAAGAGCAGTGCATGACGCCGGGGATGACGGACATCAAGTCCGATGTACAAGAGGTGAGTACTGACAACCGCCGTTGCAACCGGGGACATCACATTTGGCAGGTCGCCTTTCATGATCGGGGAGTCGTCGATCACATGCGTCTTATTGTGGCCTTTAGGTGTCACTGCGAGCAAGCCCGGCCCATACAAAGCCTGTCTCGTCTCGGACGTTCTCTCACTGTTTCCCTCCGTTATATAGTCCATCCCCTGGAGAGGGCTCTGCCTCGACACCACAGCCCTCCCCCACACACCAACCCTGCCCATCCTTACACCACCCACAAACGCAACCATGTAGTCTTCCTCTGTCGAGAGCGCCACCGACGTTTATGACTCTGTTTATGATAGCCTACTCTCCATGCCTGCTCATCTTGTGCTCGCACGGTCGACATATGGCGTTGACTTCACGCGGCACGTCGTCGCCAACAACGTATGGGAGTATCGATCTCTCGGCAGTGCAGACACTTTTGAGACTATTCTCATTGGGGAAATTCGCCCTGCCGAGTGTGGGACTCGTTTCTCTGCGAAAGGGAACCATTTCCTTGGATTGATGGTTAATGTGCATATATCTTGTGGAGTACAGACGTTAATGGACCATGTTGACGGTTGTGTGTGTTGTTCCAGCCCACGCTCATTGACGACAAGACGCATGTCAAGAATGTCCTTGTCCTTGGTCAACCCACTGATTCTACTGAGGACTTCACGGCCTTGTGGGACAACCAGTTAGTCACACTGGGTGAGGTGATTCAGCGGGACCGAAGCGAACTGGCGGGAAAGGTGTGTCCCATTCGCACACTTTTGCATGGTTACTCACTTGTCGGCAGAATATTCACATCAAGGAATGGACGGCATTTGCAGGATCCGAAAACACTGGGGATCCCGACTACATTGTGGTCGTAACTGATCCCATGTACACTACCGCAGCCAGACCGAATCGGAAGATGGCTCGACCTGATAGCCGTAAACAGAGAAAGGTTCTAGGTGAACGATCCGTTCCCGCGAAGGGGTCGACCTCAAGAGTGCCTGAGGCCGATGAAGGGGATGATATGGACTTAGGATTCGATGACGATTGCGAGGCTGAGGCGACTGGGCATGACGATGCCAAGAAGAAAGGTGACTCAGGCTTCATGTGGTGTGAAAGGAACAGGCACTGAATACTTTCTCTAGTGACGACGAACGATTTGTATTCACTGTCAGTCCTACCTGACTACGGCGGAGATCTTTTCAGGCATGTCAGCGCGAAGCTGCATCAGCTCGACTTTAGGAACGTTGATGACGAGCTCATCACCCCCGATGAATGGTACTTGGAGTTGTGCCAGGGGACCCTGGTCATGGTTCGCGCCACATTGCACACCTTCAATTGGGACAATCGACGGGTGCATATGCTGCCTTCTTTGATGACTGTCATGAGCCTGAGGTGTATCCCGTTTGTACCTAAAGGTCTACCAGCTCAATGCCCACATGGTGCAGGTTTTGCGTTGCTCCGACCAGGCTGTCGAGCCGCGCAAGCGTACCGTCCTGGACCCCGATGCCCCCAAGAAGCAGGAGACCTCCGAGGCTGCAGCATTCGTTTCGCAAGTGCAACTCAGAAAGCGCTGCGCTCAAGACTAAAGAAACCTTGCACGCACCCTACGCCTGAGTACATGGCCGTTCACAGGCGCACGTTCCTCCGCATTTCCACCCAACCAACCATCTTCAGTCGCATCCGTTTACAATATTCCTATGATACGCTTCCAAGGGTATCACTTGGCCTGCCCGCAGTCCCCTCTTCATAACTAACTTTTCTTTCGCCAATCCATTGCATTGAGGCTCGTAGATCGTGCTGTTGAACCTGACTTCGTCCGTCCGCTTACGATAACGTACCAGATTTAAAATGTCCTTGTGTTGTGTATATATATGATTGAAATTTCATTGGCCAGATATCAAGGTCCCTGCCAGTTGCCATTGGAGTGATGACCTTGTTAGAAGACCTCCTGGCCGTGGCTCCATAATGGACACGAGTGTTGGCGTCCATTCAAGTTATATACTGACGAACAGACAGGTGCGGATCAGCGCAGTCTCCCCAGGACAACGACCTCTTGGCGATCTTCGAAGCAACCTGTCCTCGCAGAAGTGGATCAGCGCAGTCTCCCAGGGACAACGAGCACTCAGCGAATTTCGATGCAACCACTACTGAATTCCTCCTGCACACAAATCAACTGACGGCGTGCGAGCATAGCACCAGACCGCTCCAAGTCGTACACATAAATCAATCAATTGCCGAAGGGGGTTGTGCGAACCGAGTTTACAAAGGGTGTCGCATGTACAAAGGGTGACCGCGGGTCACAGTCAGTAAGAACACGAAAACGAGGCGCGATGTATGTACTAGTATGAACGAAAGGGGGGAACTTGAGGAAAGCACGGCTTCCTATTCAAGAGGCTCGCAGTCAGCATCTGCTTCAGTGCAAACAAGAATCCGTGTTCATACCAGCTTGGTCGTCCACGATCATGGTTGGCGACGGGACATTACAACCTGATGACGTCCGAGTCCAGCGCAAATTTGTACTCATCGACACAGTCCAGGTGTCCGGCTGACACAGCGCTGAGGTATGATTTTTGTATCATCTCTGCCAAAGCAGAAAGTTGGCGATGCACTTACCTGCCAATGATGGAGCCTACCAGTCCAACATCCTCCGTTGTCATGTCCTCGTACCTGTTGTTCGAGGACTGACGGTGCTTTAAAACCAAGACATTCCCTCAGAGCTGCCAGTATTCTTCCGCGCCCGCGGAGCACCTCAGCAACGCCTGGTTGACGGGCATCTTCAGGTCCTGCGTCCAATAAAAGACCGTATAGGCGTGCGTGAAGGGCACCCCGCGGGAGGTAGGGAACCGCTTGAAGGTCTTGCGCCGGATGCCGATGACGTCTGTCTCGGAGCTACTGGCATAGAAATTGAGAAGACGAGGGTCACTCAGCCAGTGCTCCAAATACAGGAGGCCATCCCGATACGGCACCGTCACGATCTCGGCGCGATCATGCCCCGCCACAAAGAGGATACCGGACAAGTGGTCACCAGGATTCTAGTCAACGCGTCAGCGGCTACACTCCCACAAGCTTCATCCCATATCGATGGACCGTGAAGTCGCGAAGAATGGCCGTCCATTTGGACTGCATCTCGCTCAGTGTCGTGAGAGGAGGGTGCACAGGCTGCATGTTTCAGATGTCGACAAGAGTGTAGTGGGTGTGCTGAGTCCAGTATTGAGATTAGATATGATAAGACACTAAGTCTAGCCCGTTCTACTTCTGCTCTTCTATTACAGCCGGGTCTAGACGTCTTACATAATCATGACGATATTATGATTACATACCTTATCTTCTTATCTCCTTATCTATGACATCATAGATAAGCTATTATTGGGAGCCTATAGCAGAACTCCCTCTTATCTCTTATCTCTTGATAAGAGATTCTACATATGGTAATTACCTTATACGTAGTTGGTCTGTGCATACACGGACACCATATATAAGGAGTGGCTTATCCCTCCTAAATATAACGGTTTTCCGCCCTCGCTTCTCTTCACAACTCACTCGAGCAACCCGTCCAGTAAGTCTCTCTTACAGGACATACTTCCTCTGCAGTACTGCTCGTGGTTACCACAGGTACTACCCCTCTGTTGGATAGGTTCGATAGCCGTGTACGGCCTTTGACCTTCCATTATCCAGGGGTGCTAACCGTAGCCTCGAGTGCTCTTAAAATACCTCACCAGCCAGTCACAGGCAACGAATGTGATTCCTTTGACAAAGTGGATTGATTGGCTCCTGGGCGCTCGTGCCTCGGACTGCATTGTCTCAAAGAGAATGCACTGAGTCACTGTCGCCCATCAACAAGGCCAGCATTGAGCCAAGGACCAGCTCGTGCACTTGGAACCCTATCTGGTCAATGAGACTCAGATCGGCGAGACCTGTGTCAGAACCCGGTCACCATTTTGTATTATTGGAGAGGACATCCCAATGGACAAGGCAAGTGAACACGACCCACATAAACAACAGAGGTGTGACAAATGATGTCTGTCTGGGTCGTTGTTGGGTGCTCACTGTATCTTGTGCCATGACCATTCCCTTGTTCATCGTCTTTGTCCGTCGCTATCCCCATGGCTTGTTGCGAACAAGAGTGATTTGTGTTGTCGGTATCGAGAACGAGGGCGAGATGGCTTTTGCAGAGCGTCATCGAGGCATGTCCTCCCCATCAGCAGGGGTTCCCGGAATGATTCTAGCTTGTACAGAATGCATTCTGGAGGAAGTTCCACCTTAGGCACCAGTTCCTCGGACCCTTTAGACCCTTTCAGGTGGGGTTCTTTGTCGAGCCGAAATGGGCCTGAGAGGCCCTCCATCCGCGCCGGCTATTTCCGGTCAGTTTCCTTATTTGTCCAGCGTGATTTATGGATGCTTCTAGCGTGTGTTTTCGGCGTTCTGGACCGATCTCCAGAGCCTCTCCTGACCCTCTCGAGATGGTCACTGCCTTTT
>JBBPRK010001560.1:0-11620 GCA_038093075.1 Boletus patriciae | reverse complement strand
CTCTGTCGTGCCTCCTCTTTGCGAGCTAATTGCACTTACTTATGTCCAGCTTGTTTCTCGAGAATTTGCTTATTCGTATTTATAATGATCTCTATCTTAGTGTACATTCTGTCCTACTTACAAGCCACGTAGTATCCAGCCCTCCTGCTGTTCTTCAACATTCGATGCTAGGTCAGTTACCCAATGCCGAGCTACAGCGACCTCAATGCTCAGTGTGCGGAGCTGTTTCCGGCATCCCGGCATTGTGTGACGAGTTGTGACACCACAAAAAAAAACACGAACACTAGGTAAAAGCCAACACGCTCTCGCGGCAACTCTCCGCTGCCTCGACGTCTTCATTCTTGAACGAAAATGTTGTATATACTTATAGCTGGGAACCCATGCTAGCCCCGTGTGTAAAAATGATTCAAAACTTTGTTGTGCTTGGTGAGTTATAGTCCATCCTCCAAAAGAACACGAACTCTAGGTAACATCTAGTATTGGTCACGAAATCAATACTCAATACTCAGACCTCCGTTCAAATCGTGGTAGATAGGGCCTGCATCACGTTCGGTACATGCAATTGGTCCTACGACGTAACTCCCCACCCCAATCACCGCCACATGTTTTCCCAGTCCTATTCCACTGGGATCCTAGCAATGTCCCCACATCGTAAGTTTTGTTTCTTCCATTCCTCCTAAGGTTTTATTAAGCCCTCTCATTGGCTGATAGCTCTTCTAAGCGACCCGAAAAAGTGTCTTCTAGCTCGGTTTCCTATATTAGGGAAGGCAGTCGGATGTTGGTACAGAGCGGCCGGTGACCGCTGACGGTATATCAATCTTCTAGTACAATCCAGGACGCCACGACTCGGTCCATCAACGTTATCAACATTTGCACCCGGATCAATCAGTGTGGTGGTTTGTTTGGACCACGAAACGATATTAAAACGGACTTGAAGTCGATCTGAATCCAACAGTCCTTTAGTAACAACAGTCTTCCCCTGCTATATCCACACACAATGCCTACCTCTACGAACTATCCTGTATGTCCTGCTATTGTGGAAGCTTAACCTCGATGACACCCTTCCTAGTATTGGGACATGCATGGTGTTGATTGGCCTGCGAGGGCCTCCGACATCGTCACTGAGCAAGCAATGCCTACCACTGCGAACGTTATTGTATGTCCTACTATCGTGGAAGCCTAACCTAGATGACACCCTTCTTAGAGTTGGCCAGAATCTACTTGGGATGTGGGGGCCTCCGACATTGTCGAAGTGCAGGCCTTGGAGGAGCACATCTAGCAGAGTTCTACTACCACTGGGGCTGTAAAGAGACAGCCCTGGAGGAAATCGAAGAGGGTACTAGTGGTCTGTTCTGATTAGTGAAGTTGTTGTGTCGTCGTCGTCGTCTTTGGATAGTGAAGTGAGTGTAACAATCGCGAGATGTTCAGTCGTTCCTCGATGTCGGAAGCCAGTCATATCCCGCCGGTATAAAGCGTGGCACGCCCGGAGTCGACTGGCACACGCACCATAATACATGTGGATCACTAGCCAAAGGCAGGGTCAAGTTGAACGTTTGCATGCCAACTCGTCAGATGCCCCGGACAACGCTGTCCATCCGTGCACCAAACGATGCGTCCCGGAACGCCTTCCTCCGAATCACAAATACCGAGTGTAAAAGTGTCGTGCAGATGTTGGCGCTGATCATCGGTTGCTGTACACTGGCTGCATAGATACGCAGACCACCCAATCTGAACAGCTCGGAAATAGGGAGGGGGAAATACCGATTTCGTTCATCTTTCTCGACCCGCTCCAGTATATGGTATGTCGGCGTCAGTCAGGGCACCCATTTCCACGATCCCGAATGGCAAACGCGACGAAGGTGATTGCGAGCGTGTATGTCTTGCTGGACCTCGTTTGCCTTCAAGTTCGTCGTAGTACTGAACCCTGATCGTTAGGGGCTGAGGCGACGGTAGATGAGCCTTGCCTGAACGTCGTGAGCTGCTCTGCCTGGAAGACACATTCCAGCTTGTGTCCACGCGGTCGTCCGTTCGGCGAGGTGGTCGATACGTTTTTTCGTGCGACGCGCAGCGTCAGGGATGATTGCGATATCGTATGGGTACAACACGAGACCTTGGCGAACCCGCACAGGAAACGAGTTGGTGCGATGTTTGGTTTCTTTTCCGTCTGTTCCAAAGTCTGGGCAGTCGCGATCAGCCCGGTCGGAAACGAGGCTACTACATAATACGAGCGCCTTGTCCGAGTGGTCCGTGATACGCGGATCGATGTCCGCTGGTGGATCGTGATGATGCTGAGCACAAAAGGTTCACCAGACAGTCGATCGAGCGCCTTGAATCGCATACCTCCGTCCCCTCGCCGGCGGGCCTCCACAACACAGATGCGTATGGTGATGAATCGATACACTACTTATATGTACATGTACAACACGCGTAAAGCTAGTAGTTACGCTACATACATAGATGGGACCAGAGACCAATAAGAAAACTCGGAACGGATATCATCCCCAGCGATCCAAGCAATGAACGAAGGAAAAAAAGAAAAACGCATATACGCTCTTCACTTCCACACCAACATCTCCTGTACCTTCCCCCACCGCTCCCACACTTCCAACGGATACCTGTCCGCCCTGATCTTTTCCAATCGCGGCATCACTGCCCTCAAACACCTTGCCAGCGCTTCCAACCCCTTATCGTCCTCCCCAACCGGCGAATGTCCGACGCGGATGTGAGTAATGTGGTGATTCGTCACGCCCCATTCATTTTCGGTTTCGTCCCCATCTTTCCTTTCCGCCTCGCCCAACTCCCCCCGTCGCTTCCCCTTGTCGTCCACGGACGGCACCCCCAGAGACCCATCAAACACGATCCACAACGTCTCCAACTCCCGACATGCCTTCAACACCGCCAACACTGCCCCGACACTCGCGAGCGGCCTGGCCTTGGACACATCCGCTACCCCGACCTTTAGACTCGTCAACCCCTTCAACCCCGCTATCCACGTCTCGAACCCCTTGTCGTCCATCTCGGCCGCACAATACGTGCTCACGTCCAACTCCCTCAGCGATGGAAAGGAAGCGAGCGAAGAGAGGAGGGAAGACGAAAGGGAAAAGGAGTCGCTGGCGGGGGTGCTCCAATACGACGACGTCAACTCGATGGTGAGCGTGTTTAACCGGGTCTTGTCTAACCGGGTCGGCAGCACTCCCACCAACGCCTCCATATCGGCCGTCGTTGAATCGTCCGCGCCGATCCGTAGATGGAAACTCGTTGGACTGCCTTGGATGGTCTCGAGGTACCGCAGACAGAGTGCGGCGCTATTGCCACCGAGGGACCACGTGTGGACGTGTGACGGGAGTCGACCGACGTACAACGCTGTGCTGGAGTTGTTGAGTTCGATGCTAAGGGTGTCGAGCGCCTGTCTAGACGTGAGTGTGTCCATGACTGGTTGGGGGAGTGCACAGCTGCGCAAGACGCGGAGGTGCGGCCATTGTTGGACGATGTCACCAATTTCGCGGGAGTGATCACTGTACGAGGAACGCGGGAAGAACGCGGTGAAGGAGGTGACGTTGGGGCATAGTATGGGGAGATCGGTGAGTACGGCGAGTTCAGAGGAGACATAATTTGGCCAGCAGATTAGGAAGAGCGAGATAGAGGTCACGTGTGGGCCTGCAAAGTATTTGAGAAGCGACACGCTGGGATCGATCAGGTTGGACATCTTGAGTTCACTCCATACGAGTTCGGTGAGATTTGGAAGCAAGGGAAGCGACGCTTTCGGGTATCGGGCGAGGGCAGCGAGTACGTTCTGTTGCACCGTGGCAGGGACACGCCAACAGGGACCACGGACGAACCTGACGCGCTCTGCATATTTGCGAAACGTCGCCCACTGTTTCTCGCCCATGAACATCCTGACCTGCGGAGAATGACTATGTGGTGAGCATGCGACGAATCTCGATAACACGCACAACAAAGGGATAGTGTTTCTTGGCCCACATGCGGCGTGGCAACACTTTTATCAGTGGATCGAGGCTGTCTAGACGCATCCAGAGGGCATCCAATGCGGGTGCGCTCAGAGTGCGACAGGTTCGGGCGAGCGATGCGAGGGTGCGTTTTCCCGATGTGCGATCCCATTTTTCACACTCGGGCGACTCGTCGAAGCGGCGTATAAAATCGAGAATGAGCAAGAGGATTTCGGAGACGAGGAGAGCGCGGTGGATGAACGCGGCGGGGGCCTTTGCGGGGCGATTGGGTTTGAGGCAGTGAGGAATGGAGAGCCAGGGTTGGCTGGCCCTTGGTGCGAGGACTGGGGACCTGTGTTTTCGGTCAGCGTGGGGCGTGGCAGAGGGAGGGGCGACAATTGCGCACGCGCTGGACTCTGTGCATTCCAGGTCGGCGGGAGAGGGCGGCGAGCAACACAGTGCGCGCGGAGGCAGGTCGACTTTCCGTCGTTTTTGGAAGGGCGACATGGAGCCTGTGCCACGCTCAAAACGTCCTTCACACGTTTCGTAGACGCGCGTGCTCGGACCAGGGTCCCTTTCGGTATGATGTCATTGCACAAATGCACTACAAAAGTCGTCCGTTCACTCTGTCAACCATCTCATCATGTCTCAAACACAAGACACCCTTGACGTCGCGAAAGAAGCCAAACAGGCTGCACACGAGGCGCTTCACAAACAGGAAGCGCGGGGTTTAGAGCACGATGGCCCTTTGGAGCAGTCTGCGGCGAAACAGGTCGAGGGCATCCTTCGCGAGTTTCGGGGTACGCCGCTACCGATCTTGCCAATAAGTCACTGACTCCGTATATCAGTCAAGGAGAGCAAGCACGAGAACAAGGGTCCAGAGAAACAGCAGCCAGACGAAGCGGAAGGTGGGAATACTCGTCACCAGGTCGAACCGAGGTTGACCGTGACATGGCTGGTTTTCAGACCTGATCACGCTGTGAATAGCATGCTTGTTGAACGTATTTCAGAGCATGTGTGTAGGGTCACGTTGGATGACCGAGCGATGATGTCATTCTTCCACCGACTATATCAGAACTTGAACCCCCTTTTTGACTCGTCATCTCAACATTTGTGCACACCATGGTCACTCAGAATTTCGTCGGCGACAAACCTGTCGATACATTCCCCCCAGAATCCATCCAGAAGATCCCAGACGACGAACTCACAAAACGTGAACTCAAACGGTTGTCCAAGGGGGCCGACAAGGAACCTGGGGCGAACAAGCGAGCTGGCGTCGCTACACGGGATCCCGCACGTACGTCTGTTCATTCATAGTGAGCGATGGCATACAAACCTCTATGCAATAGAGTTTGACACCAAACATCGTGGAGGTCAAGGCGACCACCTCCCCACCAAAGGTACGCTGGTTCGAATCGTCATGTGTCGGTACTAACCCGTTGGTATCCGTTGCAGAGCCTATCATTTAAGTTGGATAGTTGGAAGCTGGACTAGAAACAGGAATATGTAGTACGCATGCGAACGATTGTATCCAAGAATTGGTTTGTAACACGACGACGCCTGCCCGAGTTTTGGAATTGAGATCTCGATCGAGCCTGAAGGGGAGATATTGGGATATTGGCTGCAATACACACAGGAAATAAACGAAGAGCGAGGGAGTGGTAAAAAGGATTCCGGGGCACGAACGTCGGATAGCAGAAAAAGAAAACAGAGTCTTGAGATAACATGGACGTCTTGTACGTTCCACCGGCATTCATGGAGTATTGCCCGTTTGTCGCCATGACGCAAACAACCGTACGGCCGACCCATACGGAAACGTCTTGACCTACTTGATGTTTATGACAAGCCCGTCGTAATACAACCTCCCTCTCACACCGTCAAACAACACATCTGAAGACCGGCGTGGTTCGTCAACTTGCCTCCACTGAGGGTGCCGAATTCGTCCCAGAACGGCCACACATTTATCCCGGCTGGCATCGATCGTGAATCGCACCATGGCCCGGTTAGGGTGCAGGTTCATAGGAGCGTCACGGGGCACGAAGAACCGCCAGAAACCTCTCGCGTGCCCGTCGTCCGAAGATTCGACGTAGCATTTGTGGTTTCTGTACACGCCGAACCAGTCGTGGTAAATATAGGCAAAGTCGTGGAGGTTGATGGTTATCGGGAGGACGATGTCGGTGGGCAAATGTCTGGATAACGTGAGGTCGATGCAACAAAAGTGAAGGTAGTCGCCCTCAAAGTATTGATGGAGAACCCGAATGTTTGTGGCGCCCGAAACGGCATCCACGATAGAATTTCGGATGAGATCGAGGTTGCGGAGAAAGCCAGGTATGGATCCTTCATGGGAGAGTCGGAGAACGCCAGTGCCATTGTGGGCTGGACGTGGACCAGCAGGAACAGTGTAAGCCTGTATGACGGTCGATAACGCCATGGGAGTGACCGTGCGGTCGGCGTCGCGAAACAGACAGATAACGTGTGTTTTCGTCAACAACATGAACCAAGGGATCCGGCCAATGAATTGGGAGTCGGATGATTTCTTGACATGGTTCTCGATGAGCATGCTCGCAAGCCCAGTAGCTGATGTTTGGTTACCACTCACCAGTGCCGATTTGAATTCAGGAAATTCATAGAATGACCGGCTCTCCGCATCGAAGATCAACCGTTGGCCCACAATGTATATAAATGGCGAATGACCACCATCGAGCTCCGCAAAAGGTCCGGGTTCCTTTGTAGGAACGTCCAAGGTGAGGGTGTGACAGAGAGAATTGCCGTTTACACGGAACTCCAGGAGTTTCCTAGGTGATCAAAGACATGAACGAACGTCAAGAGTGAAGGACGGTGCGAACCATGGCACGAGCTCATCTATGGTAGTACAAAGCACGACATACATAAGCAATCCACTGCTAGATACAACGGAGCATGCATCCCACGAATATATCTGCGACGCAGATTCCCACAGGAACGGGTGAGAATGTAGCCCTCTGTTTGAATCGAGGTCGTTCACCACGAGCGTCCTGGATAAATCGCAGCCGACGAGCCACTTCCCGTAAATAATTTTAGGAGGAATTGGAAGGTAACCCGAATATCTGCACTCCATACTCGAGATGTCTTCCATGGGTTGCGTCGTCCACGAATGTCCCAAGAGTTCGGATTGAACGAGTGTGTGCTCGAGGAAATGGACCGTTTGGGAAGGAAACGGTCCAGGAGGACGAGGCAAACGTGCATTCGTGTACAACGTCTTCCAAATTTCAGGATCGTATGTAAGATCGCGGAACTGCTTGGAAACCTGCCGGGTGGTGGTACGTGTTGATCAGCCGAAGATCAATCGAAAGAAACAGGCTTACCGCTCGCAGCCGGATGACGTCTCGAGGACTAACGAAACAAATAATGTGGGAGATAACCTCCGGTGGTAAGATGCACAGTAGTTCCATGTTCAACGGGGTTACTGCAGGATAAGAATGCAGGCGGGTCACGGCGCGTTCCGAGTCGGATGGAGTCATGATCATGTGATGGGAACTAACTACTGTTAGCGCGCGCCGCTATCCTGGTCCACGGGTAAGTTGTACACGTCCAATGATTGGACACGAAGAATGAATGGGTGTAGCAAGCCAAACTCACGAGCTCCGGCAAGTTGATGTTCAAGTTGCTCCGGTTTCCTGAGTGTCGTGTGTGCCAATTTCGTTTTCACCTCCTTTACACAAGGCGCGTGGCTCATTTCTCCTCTAATTTTAATCAGCAGAAGCTTTAGGAGCCTGAGACTAACTCCTCACCACCGCACCCATGCATCAATGTCTCTTCATCTCCGAAATCCTCTGCATCATTCTCGAATTCACACAGCAGTCCGACGAATCACTGAGTAGGGGTGGGTGCGAGGAGGACCGCAAACTCGGGAAGCAAACGCTCGCCTCCCTCGCCCAAACGTGCCGCGCAATCAGCTCGCCCGCATTAGATCAGCTTTGGATGCGTCTCGACAGCCTTGATCCTTTGATCCGGCTCCTGCCAAGTCGGATGTGGAAGAAATCCTCCCTGTACATCATCGTACTTGTACGTCTTTCCCCGATTCCACCCCTATCAGTACTCCATTGCCACAGGTTCGACTATTCATGAGCAAGGGCCATTTGTCCCGTTTCCGTAACTATGCAGTACGCGTCCGGTTTCTCCGCGGTACTTGCCGTGGTATTCCTGCATCGGTTCAACAAAATATCGTCACTGCCCTCGCACGACTCTCGAAAGATTCCCTTCCCTTGCTTCCCAATCTCACAGAGTTGTTGTGGAATGAATTAGATTTATCGACTGACATGGTCATGCCGATCCCCCTTGTCAAATTCTTTGCGGGGCCAAGGGTGACCTCACTTTCGCTCTTGCTCCCTCTGCATTGGATGAGGAGGTCCGTACGGGCTGTACTTTCTGATCTACCCGACCTATGCCCGAACGTGACCTCATTCGCCGTCCGGCCCTATGATTCCGACCGGTTCTACGACGACGACTGTCGATATATACTAGGCGACATCGTAAGGAGGTGGCCTCACCTACAGGTTCTTCAAATCTACCCAATCTTCATGACGGAGCTTGCCTCCATGCCAGCACTGCACACGCTAAACATCGAAATCGAACAACATACCACTGAGTTCTACGTCGGTAAGCTCCCCGACACCATCCACACATTCTCGCTGCGTACGTCCAGTCTCTGGTACTACCCCCGCTGCCTCGATACATTGCAAGGGAGCCCGACACGTCTCCATCTCGGGATAGGCCCGTACGGTCTATCTCCGTCGGGAGTGGGTGATGTCTTTCAAGCGCTTCCAACGCGGTTCAATAACGCTCGGTTACACGCCCTGACAATCGAGTTCACGGCTCCCCCCTATGATCCAGACGCACAACCATCGTCGCTGCTCACGGAGGCGTTATTGGCATCTCTGTACGCATTCTCTGCACTGCGCACGCTAGACCTGAATTCGTTTTGCACGGGGGCCCTGGACGATGCTACATATGCGCGGATGGCGGCGACGTGGCCAGAGTTGCGGTGTTTAAAGATGGGTACGACTGCCTTTTCCGAGATGGGGCCTGTCCGGGCGAGCGTTGGAGCGGTGATCGCGGTATTAAATTCCTGCCCTCATTTACAAACGCTGCATATCGTGTTCGACGGGTCAATTCTGCCTCTGTCGTCCTTGGTTGTGACGGAAGTGGACAGGGGTGGCCAGCACCACGGGGAACCGGTGAGGGGTAGCAAGGAAATCGTGGCGATGAATGAGGTCAATAGATGGGGCGGCATCTCGAATCGGCACATTACCCAAATTCACGTCGGGCATTCACCGATCAGGGAGGGTGTGGACCGGTTGAAGAGATTGGCGTCGTGTTTGAGATCGGTGATGCCGCGGCTGGGCACGATTCGGTCCAAGGAGGAACCGTCTGACGTGGCAGACCGATGGAGGATGGTACAGCACCTGCTGGAGGGAGGCGACGCACTTGCCTTGTGAGGTCAGTTGAATTGACAATCCGCATGAAATAGAAGCATGTACGAGTGCACCGAAATGACACGCGGCGTGAAGCGCAATGGGAGACTAACACGAACGTCCGGGTAACCACTAGACCCCCAATGATCATATTGTTCCCAGTATCGTACGCTCTATCTACTTCCGTACTACTAGTGCAGATTGCTCACGGCCATGGGCACACACTGGCACATCTGGTCGACATCAGCACACCCTCCATGCTCTTATCGCCCCAGTTTTACAACATAAAAACCAGAAAACCCGTAGATAATAATGGTATTCACGATGGCTATGATTGCCTTCAGAGTGAATCTGAAACGCCCTGAAATGTCCTGAAAACAGTCCAACTTTTAAGCTAAAGTTGGGACTCAGACAGCTCCGATAATGCCGGAGGACTGCCGGCCGATGGTGCCGGGTCACATGAGATGATCACGTGTGTCAAACAAAGTTAAATATATAGTATGGAAGAGCCGCAGGACCTTCGGAGTGCCTTTGGACAACGGGGGGATGATAAATACGATACTAGACTGATTAAACCCATCAACCCACCCTCACCCCCCCCTCCCATGCCTCGCAAGTCCACCCGCCAAGAGTTAATTGATGAATTGAGTTTTATTGGTCTTCATGTAGCGGAGGCAAGAGAAAAGAATGCCTTGTGCCATGTGGAGAGCGATGTCGACTCCGATCTTGAGGCCTATATCGACGAGGATGATGCCTTCGAGCCCATCATCATCCCCCCTCCCTCTCCTATCCCCCCCCTCGTTCTTCTAGACTTCTTCGACTCTGAGAGTGAATCCGACAGTGAGGACTTGGGCGGCATGCAAGATCAAGACAAACCTTACCAGCGTCTTCTTGGTGAGATCACAGCGCTCATTGATGAGGTGGAGAAAGCTCGATACCTGAACCGTCTGGACGTGCCACTCCTACGTGCCCCGCAAATCCACCTCTTGGAGCATTTTGCTGTTTTCCGACCTCATCTTTTCCGCAAAAAACTGCGTGTCGACTGGCCGATATTTGACCGTATCGTCGACAAAATTCGTGAACATGAAATCTTTAATTCAGGGTCGAACAACTTACAACTTCCTGTTTCGATCCAACTCGCAGTATTTCTAAACCGCGCAGGGCACTATGGGAACGCGATCTCCCCCGAGGATGTCTCGCAATGGGCAGGGGTCAGCGTGGGCTCAGTAATCAACTGCACGCACCGTGTTATGGTTTCGCTCCTCAGTCATCACAACGAGTACATCCAGGTGCCACCGGCTGACTCAGAGGATCTGGAGTTGGCACGCAATTTTGTAGAGGAGAGGAGTTGTCCTGGTTGGCGGAACGGTGTCTTTGCTGTTGATGGCTCCGCAATCCCCTTGTTCCAAAAACCGGGATTTTTTGGAGAAACATTCTACGATAGGAAGTCAACTTACTCGATGAACTGTCAGGTACGTACCGTCGATTACAATTGTTGTCCTGTGCTGATCAGATGACAGCTTGTTGTCATGCCGCATAACCTGCTTGTCGTCGACTATGGTCTTGGCCATCCGGGCAGTGTGCACGATGCGCACGCCTTCCTGGGAACACGAATTGCACAGGATCCCGAGGGGATGATCCCTCCGGGACACTGGATTTGGGCGGATAGTGCGTACCCAACACAGACGTGGTGTGTTGTACCGTTCAAGGCAACAAGGTCGGCTGGGCTATCAAGATCAAGAAACGTCTATAACAAACACTTATCAAAGGTAACGTACCGTGTACCAGTTGAGCCATTTGTTGATCACCGTTTAGGTTCGCGTCCGGGTGGAGCATGCGTTTGCAGCGTTAAAGGGTCGGTTCCAGTCCCTTCGTGAGTTACGGTTAGTAATGCGAACACATGAAAACATGAGGGTTGCGATGCACTGGATCCAGTGCTGCATCATCCTCCATAATATGATCACTAGATTCGAGGAGGAGTTGGGGGTTGAGAAGACGTCTGGTTGGGCAAGACGAGAGGGAGTAGAGCCGTATCGTCCGGTGGCACCCATTGTCGTGGATGCGCCCGATGGAACACCAGGCCAGGCATTCCGTTCGGACCTAATGAGCCGCCTGTTTACATACCTGACACCCTGAGTAGAAAAGAAGTCCATGTTTCCATACTAATCAGAAGTACAACACCTAGTATGTAAACAAAATAGTCTTGACGGTATTTGGTGG
>JBBPRK010001559.1:0-11621 GCA_038093075.1 Boletus patriciae | reverse complement strand
CCTTCTCCCCCCCCCCAGATCCCACAGCCCTCTCTGACCTGTAGACCTCCTCGACACCTGACTACCCTGATCAACCACGTTTTCAGCGCCTACTCAACCACCCCTGCTGCCCCTCTTTTGTTCAGTCCATCTGCCCCAACTCCTCACTCGTCCATGTTGATACTCTCCCAGCAGACACCGCACAGCTTTGCCAGGTTGACTGGCATGAAGCTGGTAGCAAGTCCACAGAATATTACGCCACTACGGATGATGGAGCAATACTCAACTCCCCAAATTGCGACTCAGACACGTGCCCAGATGTTGTCTTGACCATATGGTTAGAGGATGCTGACTCAGAGGAGGAAGAGGACAGTGTTGTTTTCCAGGTGTAGTCTAACAGAGAAGCCCCCCCCGCTCCCCCGTCAGGGATCTCGAGCCAATCACATAGACCCACTTTATGCACTCCCGTGATAGTTTATGTATTATACTGACTGTACTGTCCAACAAAGGGCCATGCCCTAAGGACAATAAACGAGGTTACAAAAAAAAAAAAAAAAGCCAGAGCAGAGGCCAGATTCAAGGATGAGTTCCCCTTCAGATTCCTCCAGAACCATTGATTCTAACTCTTCCCACTTCAACTCCCTGTTAGCATCACCACACCCAGTTGCCACTAGTTCAACAGGCAGTGCAAGACCTTGCCTCTACCACCCAAATCTTCACCCCCTCCCCTCTCCCAATAGACCACATTGTCTGGTGAGAGATAGACTGTGTTCTTGGATCTCAATGAACGCATCAACAAGGGCCACAGGGGACACATTCCCAACAATGGTTTCCAAGGCAGCTTTGGACCATGTTCTAGAGGTCATGGGGGCTTCGTGGGTGGAAAGCACAAAGGAACTCTATGACACCAGTTTGCTCATCTTTCAAGTTTACTATGACATCAATCATATCTCCAAATCCAAACAATGCCCAGTTTCATGGGCCCTGCTACTCTTGTTTTTAGCCAGCTGTGCTGGCACACATTCTGGCTCTGCCATTTTCAACTACCATATGGCCATCCCTAGGAAATGAACCAAGACAAGATCAGACTTGCACTTTAAGGAGCTACTTGTCTAGCCCCATGCAGCTTCAAATGGCCCAAGCATCCTCCCATGACAGTGGAGGACATTAAAATCCTAAGAGCCCACCTAAACCTAGCCAACCCATGTGATGCTGCAATATTGTATGCATGTGTCATCATGGAGTTTTGCTGTGTTACAAGGCTGGGAGAATTCATGGTTCCTGCAATCACCAGATTCAAGTCATCAAAGCACATCACCCATCACAATGTAACTTTCCTGAGGGACCAAAACAATCTGCCAGTTATGAAATGTGCTCATAAAGAAGAAGAAGTGCAGTGCACACCACAAACAAACTGCATCATCAACCTGGAAGCAGCCTTACAGAATCACTTCCATGTGAATCCTGCTCCTCCCAACACCTATCTGTTTGCCTATAGGGACCCAAAAAGCAGTTTGTGACCTCTTTCCAAGAATCAAGTGACCTCGTGAATCTCAGCCATAAAAAAGTTATGCGTCTATTGGAACTCAAAGGGCACAGCTTGCGAATTGGGGGAATTCTATTCTGCCTCCTCAAGGGCATTCCTTCGATGTTGTCAAAGTCATGGGTCACTGTGTGGAAGAAGCTTTCACCCTTTACCTCAGGCACCACCCTATGGTTCTTGCACCATCCCTTCAAGCTGACAGGAATCTACTTGAAGATTTCAACTGGATCACCATGCTGCCAGTTTGCTGAGTGAGTCACCTGCTCCTAAATTTGGGTTTTTTAAGCTTTGCTATGGCTCCTAATCATAGAATTCACAGCTCATCTTATCTACCTTAGGTTTGGGTAATTTTGGGCCAGGAAACCCTCTGGGTTTTTGCCCAACCCCATAAACCAGTCTTTGGTAATAGTACCACCCACCTGACAAGTATTGCATGACTTTCTTTGTTCTGAATCACCTGTACATAGCATACTATCCAATTACTTGTGTTTTTCCCCTCAGGCTACCTGAGCGACATGATATCACACAGATGTGTATTATGGCAACAGTCAGAAGCTACTTGGGCATACAGCCCAATTCCAAGAATATCTCCCCAAGGCAGCAATTGTGCTTGTTGCAGCTGGTGTAGGTTCAGTTTTGTCTCATTTGAAGGTATTAAAAGTTGAGGAAAAGTATGGAGAATAGAGGAAAAATAGCTATAATTCTGGAAGAATTGTGGGATGTATTCCTGAGTGGGGGTCCCATGGGGGGGCACAACAGGTCTGCAATAAGACCAGTTACAACCAGCTTCAGGACTGGTTGTACTTTTCTTGCAATTCTGAGGCAACTGCAATTGAATTGATCACCTGGATGCAACCACAGCTGCAGTCTGGTTGCAACTGAACCTTCAATCACTAATAACAAATATAGAGTTATACCCTTTCTGGTAGTAAAGGAAAAATCACATGAAGAGAAATCAAAAAAAAAAAAAAAAGAGTTTGAAGGATTCACAACCAGGAGTTGATAGATTCAATCATAATGACACATACTGAAAAGGACATGAGTATAATGAGAGAAAGGGAAGAGAAAGAGATTACAGGAAAGAAGAAAATCTGTAACAGCTGCAATTCAATCCTCAGTTTCAAAGGGCACTCATGGGTCAATAAAGATGTTGGAAAAGCATTGACTTGGATTTTCAATCATCTGCTCCACTCTGATGGCATCTGTTTCCTTTGCTCTATCCCATGGTCCTCCAATGATCTCTCATTCTCTACCTTGTATGCTTATTGCAACACTTTACCATTTATCATTGGGTTTTGGTACCCATTGCTTGCTTGGGCTCTCAAGTGCCAGTTCATTAGATCTTTGCCCAACAGCAAGGGTTATCTTCTATTTCAAATTCCTCTACTCAGATTGGGCACTGGACTTTACATGGGACAATTAGTCCTGAGCTCATGAGGCTTAAATGGAGCTAGCTAACAGGGTTGCAAGAGTTTTGACTCCTGCCACAATGTATTCAATGCCTGGGATTGCAAGCCTTGAGGGGGCCACACATTGTCATGCTGGACCATTGGACTTTGATTGGTCATGCTGACCAATATTTCCATGATGTCCTTGTTGATCTTGGCTGCATATGCACTCCAATAATCAGATTAGGAATGGCAGAGAATGGAACAGATGCTCTGGTCATACTCTTTAAAGAGTCAGCTGCAGGTTTGGGACTTGAACAGGGTCACTGTCCAGAAGGACACTATTAATCTGAGTTTTGGTTAAGTGAAACTGACTGCAAACAACTCTTAGTTAACCAAGGAGTAGAGTGATGCTTTGAAACAGTCCATTAATGAGTGACTTATGGACTGTGTATGGGGTCATGATGATAAATTGTTGGCATTTAAAAGAGTAGTAAAATCTATATCTTCATTCCTGAGTACTCCTAAGTATTCCAAAGTATTCCTGAGTATCCTAAGTTAATCCTAATCTGGTCAACCTACTATCTTATACTGAACCCATTTTATTCCTCTAAGTCTACCTCTAAGTCTCTGAGATTTCAGAATTCCAGCCTTGTATGCACCATATGTCCTCAAAACAAAACCTGATTCCCTCCTTCTCCACATCCACCCCCACATCCCAAAAAGACTCAAAAGAGTTGACCAAGCTGACCATCCCTTTGGTTGTTGCCATTGCAACAAGGCTGACCTGATGTTGAAGTTAGGGAAGGACAACAAACTCACCACTAAAGAAAGCAAGTATCACATCAGCAACAAGCTTTGTATGTTCTGCAGGCTTGCAGGACACATCACTAAGGACTGCCCAAAGTCAACCTCCTTAGGCTGAGCAACCACAGTTGCTCCAAAAACCAAACTGGAAGTCTCTTCCGACCAAGGAGATCCATCTCAACATATCTGCTCTTTTGGACTCTCACTCCCTCATGTCAACTACAAACTCAACAATCACCCAAGCCATAGACCTCTCTTTTCATTTTAGAACCAGTGAAATTACTCTGACAACATTTTATATCACTCCACTGGATCCTATTCCCTTGTCCTGGGACACAACTGGTTCACCTGCCACAATGTGTTGATTGATTGGAGTTTGAGCAGTATCTTATTCCACTCACCTGAATGGCCCATCTCAGTACCCCCAAGCTCATCTCCACAGCCTACTGACCTGCCTCCCCTAGCTGACTCTACACCCAATGTACCATGGGGTTTCTCTCAATGCAAGGCCCTGCCTATCATGATAATCAGTGCCCCTGCATTCATGCTAGCTTGTTGCTGACAGGGTTTGGTACAATTTAGCTTACAAATTAGCAACAAGGAAAATGATCTTCAATCCACTTCAACTGTCTCCGAGTTTTCAGACCTCTTGGGAATCCTTTTGGATTACCATGAGTTTGCCAATATTTTCAGTAAGAGCAAAGCCAACATGCTTGCTCTGCATTCCAAACATGATCTGAAGATAGAGCTCAAAGCAGAAGCTTCTCATTCCCTTGGAACCATTTACTTCCTTTTTCCATCTGAGCTTGAAGCCCTTTGTACATTCATTGGTGAACACCTTGCTATCAAATTCATTCATTCCTCCTCTGCTCATGTTGCCCTGGTCATCTTCATCCATAAGAAGGATGGTTTTCCCTGTCTTTCAAAGTGTTAACTTCTGAGGACTGAACTGAATCACAAAGAAAGAATACTACCCACTTCCCTGAATCACTGACCTATTAATGCCCCAAGCCATGTCCAAATATATACCAAGATCAATCTCTGGCATGTGTATCACCTGGTTCACATCACTGCTGGAGATGAATGGAAAACCTCTTTTTGCATGCACTATGCTCTTATGAGTGGTTATATATGCCATTCAGTCTTATGAACCCCCCTTCAGCATTCCAGCAGTGTGTCAACACTGTCTTCATTGATTTGCTCAATGTTTTCATAATGGTCTACTTGGATGATATTCTCATCTTCTCTAAGGACAAGGCCTCCCACAAAGAGTAAGTTTGAAAAGCCCTCTGATATCTTCATAAACATTGGTTGTTGTCATATCCCAGAATTTGACCAAGTCCAATCCTGACCTCGGACTACCTCGGTCCACCTCGGATCACTCAGACTACCTGGTTCACCCTCAGTCCCCTGACCTTGGTCCCACCTCGGGCCACTCAGCCTACCCTTGATCCTCCGACTTTGGTCCCACCTTGGATCATTTGGATCATCTGGACCATTCAGTCACTTGGACTAGGTATGACCTTAAATGGACTACCCCAATTTAGACTCGATCTTCTCATTATCCTGTCACTCACTTAACTCCATATGTACAAGGCTTGCCCTTAGAGATCCAGTGCTTACACCACTCGGACCTTCAGGTACTGCCCCCCATTCAGTCACTCCAGAGCTTGTACCTCACTGCAGCTTGGACTACTACCTTTCCTGAGCACACCACTTTCGGTCTTCAGACACTACCTTTGTGTTACACTATATAAACCCAGACTTTGTAGCTCTAGTACTTTAGTTTGAATATCTCATCATGTTGTCTCATGTTGTCCCCTTGTCACTACATCGCTGTCTTTATACCCATGCCCTCCAATTCCACTTGTCCTCTCAACTCCCTCACTCAACCTTCTTGTCCATTCCCCCTAAGTCAACCTCAAACTTATAGAACTATACTCACTGTCATTCTCTGGTCATAGACCACTGCTCGGTAGTCTCTCCGAGTCTACCCAACTTATTCCTGAGTGCACTGAGTACTGACCCTATCATCCCTGAACTTTCAGAGTTCCCTTGGACTGACTTGGTGTTGCCATGTCAGCACATCGGTCCTTCACTCCCCTCTGATAGGTTCCAAACGACCACATAAATTCAGGACACCAAGACTTGAAACTCAGGTGCAGCACACAAGCTGAAGCTGAAGTCCTGCTGTGACAAAGCCCCACTCTCAGAGTTCCAGAAGCCAACCTCTCTAGGGAATTCCTTCCCTTTCCCAACTAGGCTAAGAAGAGGAGGAAATCCCATCTCTGATAGTTGTATGCAAATTCTGAGAAACATGAGTTCAACACCAAGTCTACTGAGTACCTCAGATACCAACTCTCCCCAGCTGGCCTTACACCTGCATGTATTTGAACAAGGTCGGAACTTTACTAGATTGGCCTGAGCTGTGGAAGGTCAAGGACATATAACCCTTCCTTGGCTTTGTGAACTTCTATCATCACTCCATTTATAACTACTCCAACATAGTCACTTCTTTGACTTGCCTTACTCCAAATGTGGCTTGTGGAGTTTCACTGACTCCTGTTGTACCACCTTTCAGCAGCTGAAAGAAGCCTTCACTTCTGCCCCTATTCTCATTCATTGGATTTCCAACTCCCTAATGATTGCAGAGACCAATATGCCATTGCTGGCCATCTATCAATCTGTTGCACCAATAATAAGATTCAGCTGGTCATCTACTCCTCTGGACTTTGTCTACTTCAGAACACAACTATAACACTTATGATAAGGAACTCCCCCCTCTCTGTGAGGTGTTTCAGTTGTGGTGCCACTACTTGAAAGGCTTGGCTGGACCAGTCAACATTGTTACAGACCACAAGAACCTTGAGTGTTTCTCCACCACAAAACTCTTGACCTGGCAGGAGGCCTGTTGGTCAGAGTTCCTTCTCAAGTTCAATATGGTTGTTTGTTTTTGCCCCAGGAAAATCAGCACAAAACCCAATGCCCTCATAGACACTGGGAAGAGGGCAATAAAGGCTATGCTTGAGTTAACCCTCACACCGGCTGGTATTCACACAAGAATAGCTTGCTATGTCCCTTCTCAAGTTCCCCATTCTCTGAGCAAGCGTGTGACACTGTTTGATCTAGAGAACCTCCATAAAAACATCCTTTCTGCATGGGCACAGCTCAGGGCAACTAAAAGGTTGGTGATTTGGGAAAGTGGATATCAGTTTTTCTTTGTAAGTCAGTTCAGTCCTTGGGAATCAATGCAAAAATGGAAGAAATCATTCTTCTTGGAGGATGATAAATTCCATAGAAAGGTGTTCATTGAGGAGTATATGAAGGGAATTCAAGCTCAGACAGAAAGAGGGAGTAGATGGTGCCAAGGGGAGGAGAGGCTCCTTCTTTAAGCTCTATCTTCAGATCATGTTTGGGATGTGGAGCAAGCATGTTGGCCTTGCTCTTACTGAAAAAATTGGCAAACTCATGGTAATCCAAAGGGATTTCCAAGAGATGCAAAGACTCAGAGGCAGTCAAAGAGGATTGGAGCTCACTTTCCTTGGTGGCAATTTGCAAGCTAAACTGTACTGAACCCTGTAAACAACAAGCCAGTGTGAAAGTGGGGGCACTGATTATTGTGATGGGCAGGGCCTTGCATTGAGAGAAATTGGGTGGTGCATTACATATAGAGTCAACTGGAGGAGATGAGTCAGTAGGCTGTGGAGATGAGCTTGGGGGTACCAAGAATCTTGGGCCATTCAGGTGAGTGGAATGAGATACTGCTCAAAATACAATTAATCAACAGATTGTGGCAAGTAAGCCAGTTGTGTCCCAGGACAAGGGAATAGGATCCATCCAGTGGAGTGACATAAAATCTTGTGAGTGTGATGTTACTGGTTTGGAAATAAAAAGAGAAGTCTATAGCTTGTGTGATCATTGGTTTGTAGTTATCTTCACATCATTTGTGACACAAACAGCCATACATGGATCATACTCTCAACCAATGGGTGCTCAAAGCATGAAATAGGTTACAGTTGGAAGGATAAAAAAGTATTACAACTGGGTATTTTTTTGTATTCACCTGATCAATGACTAAGCCACTGAATAGTGGTGTGACAAAAGGCCATATCACTATATGGAATGGTTCATTCATTCAGTACCATAGGTTGTTGTCAGAAACAGGATTTCCTCCTCTCCTCAGCCTAATGTGGGAAGGGGAAGGAAATCCCTAAAGGGAGGATTGCCAGCTTCCAGAACTCTGAGAGTGGGGCTTTGTCACAGTGGGACTTTGGCTTCAGCTTGTGTGCTGTGCCTGAGTTTCAAGTCTTGGTGTCCTGAATTTATGTAGTCATTCAGAGCCTATCAGGGGAAAGTGAAGGACCGATGTGCTGATGTGGCGACAACAAGTCAGTCCAAGGGAACTCTGAGAGTTTGGGGATGATAGGGTTGGTTGGTATTCAGTGCGCTTGGGGATAAGTCTGATAGACTTGGAGTACCAAGCAGTGGTCTATGACCAGAGGACAATGGCGAGTATAGTTCTATTTGGAGTTCTAAGTCTGAGGTTGACTTAGGGAGATGGATGAGAAGGTCGAGTGAGGGAGTCAAGAGGACAAGTGGAATTGGAGGGCATGGGCATAAAGACAGTGAGGTGGTGACGAGGGGATGAGATAAGAACACAACAAGATATTCAAACTAAAGTACTAGAGCTACAAAGTCCAGGTTTGTATGGTATAATATGTACAAAGGCAGTGTCCGAAGACCAAAATTGGCGTGCTCAGGAAAGGTACTAGTTCGAGCTGTGGTGAGGTACAAGATTTGGAGGAATAAATGGGAGGCAGTACCTGAAGATCTGAGTGGCATAGACACTGGATCTCTAAGGGTGAGCCTAGTACATATGGAGGTATGTAAATGAGTGACAGGATAACAAGACGATCAAGTCTAAATGGGGTAGTCCATATAAGGTCATACTTAGTCTGAGTGACCGAATGGTCCAGATGATCTGAATGATCCGAGATGGAACTGAAGTCAGGGGATTAAGGGTAGACCGAGTAGTTCAGGTGATCCAAGATGGACTGAGATAGTCTGAGGTTGGGGTTGGACTTGGTTGAATTCAGGGATATGACAGTTGTAGATAAGAATCCAGCTGGCTTTGGGAATCAGCCAAAGCATGGACACAAAATGTTGTTCACTTCCACCTATTGTAAATAATCTGCCTGCATCATAGCATTAACAAAATCAAGGAAGTCATGAATCTGGAAGGAAGAATGGACCTCATGTGAAGCTTCCTTGTGGTGTTGGAGTATTGTAGTCTCAGTGACAAAGGGAATGGGTTTTCCTACTAATTGACTATATAATGAGCATGGCATTTGGGTAATGAGAATATATGTAAATATAAAAGCTACATATTCACATGGCACAAGACATCCTTTGAGGGACTTCTAGTGCATTACTAGTCACCTTAACTGGGCTCTCAGTGTACATATATAATACCCCTATCTTCATCCTGGACTGTGTGCGCTTTATGCCAAAACAGCTGGCAAGCTGTTCCAGAAGGCACTATTATGGGTCAACAGGAATGATGAGAGGGAATTGACATAGGTTGTTGATCATCTCCCTGCTCCTATTTCCTCCACTCTGTACATGGTCCTATAATGATCTCTTATCCTTTGTCTTGCATGCCTACTGTGATGCTTCACCCTTTGCCATGGGATTTTGGTACCCATTGCTTGCACTGGGCTTACAAGCAACTGTTCATCAGACCTTTGCCCAACAAGAGGGATCCATCTCCTATCTTGAGTCCCTCCGCATCTGTGCGGCCATCCTTGATGCAGCACCTTGCCTCTTACCAGACCAGTGTCTTGCTGTGTTTACAGACAACATCAGTACTGTCCAGCTCTGCAATTCACTCTCAGCACTACCTGCATTCAACTGGATCTCAATTCTGGTTGCTGACACTCTTCTTAGTTGAGGCATCAACCTATGAGTGTTTTATGTGCTTGGAGTTCACAATGAGATCACTGATGTGCTGTCTCATCTTCAGAATTGCCAGCTCACATCTTCACACCTTGAGCTTGTCATCTCAACCTTTCAACCCCCTTGAGTTGCACTGGGGGTGGCCAGGCTAATGAGCCTCTTGCCATCCTCTTGGGCCAAGCAACCTCTAGGGCTGCCTGGTCCATGGAGTGCCTCCTTGTGGAGCATTCCATCACTCTCGGCTGTGCTCTTGACTGCTCTACTCAATTGATGTACTCATCTGCTCTGAACTCCTATCTCACCTTCTGTCAACTGCACCATCTCGACCCAGACCACACTATCAAAACTCTGTTACTGTTCATCACTTTCATGTCTCATCACATTGAGCCTCATTCTATTTGCTCCTATCTGGCTGGCATTGTCTGTGAACTTGAGCCATCCTACCCATCTGTTTGCCAAAACTACTACTCTCATCTTGTGGTTCACTCTCAAGGGCTCCATGTGGCACATCTCCAATCCTGTGTAGCAAAAATCACCACTTACTCAAGATGATCTCAAACATGTCTATAATCATCTTCCAAGGCCTCTGTCTGATGACAACCTCTTGTTCCTCACCATGCTCCTTGTGGGCTTTTTTGGCTTGCTACACTTAAAGGAGCTCATTCAGCCTAACACCTTCACTCTTTGTTCTGCAGCCAGGACCTCATGGAGGCATGATGTCTCTTGACTTCCTTCTCCTTTATCATCCCTTAGTCCAAGACTCATGCAATGTTTGAGGGCAATCAAGTTGTTACTCAAAAGAGCACAACTGCTCCTGATCCATTTGTGATTTTTCATAAGTATGTTAGGTCTCATGATTCCCTGCTCCCTCTGTTCCCTCAGTTATGGCTTCACTCTGACAGTTGTGTGCCTCCTCAGCCATGGTTGTTATCTAGGTTACATGTTTTCTTTCCTCACTCTACTGGGGGCCATTCTATGCATGCTGGTAGTGCTACATCCCTGACTGCTGCAGTTGTCCCTCCATCTCAAATTCAAACAATGGGGTGATGGAGATCAGACACTTTTGAGCTCTATATTTGTCATAAATACTGTGCCATGATGTCACAGTGTAGAGCTTTGCTTAGCTCTAGGTTGGGATCTCAACTTTCTGAGGCTTTCTAGCTATGTTTCCCATACTTGACCAGTCAGGATCGGTCCATATTACCAGTTTCCAGAGTCCCGGGAACCCAGTTCCCACAGTAGACCAGCCGGTCTAACCTTACATATTTCACTGTTAGCATCATTCCTTTCAATTATCTTATGTTTATTGACATTCAGGTACCTATTATTTAGTGTTCCAAACCTTATTCACAGTAACTACACAGTCCTGGGCAATTCCCAGACTATGAAGAGTTTGTACTTTGCATTTTGAATGCAGCTTTCCACACCTGTTCAATCTCCCAAGCCTCAGGTACTTTTCCCTTTGTCCTACCACACGTCTAAGTCCACTATAGGGCTCATTGACCACCTCCTGCACTCCCCACTGACCAGTACTCGACCAGTCCGCTTTTCCACAGTCTGGCCTACCTTCAGCCACCTTCTAAACACCTTCTCCTCCTCTTCCCTTTCTCCCAAGCCATCACTAACCTGTTTAGCATCCTTTTTGGGGACAAGCCTATCACACCTCAGACCCCTACACATCTCCTGGCTGTCCCACTACAGTCAGGATTGTTGTTCTACAGTGGGTGACCCAGCTGCCTTTGTACTTCTTTAAATCAGGGAACTTGGTTTGTGCCTATCACAGATGAACAAGTAAGCAGCACATACAGTGACTCCAAAAACGCTTTCCATACTAACCCCAATTGTGGTGCGCTGCGCGCACCACCAAACAGCGTGGGAATCCCGCTTAGCTTTGGTGGAGTTATAAATAGTACATACCCCTGGTTACAACATTGCCCCCTATGTCACGT
>JBBPRK010001558.1:0-11629 GCA_038093075.1 Boletus patriciae | reverse complement strand
CTCCTGGTTTGCCAAGGAAGAAAGAGG
Organism: Boletus patriciae; assembly: GCA_038093075.1. NCBI lineage: Eukaryota > Fungi > Basidiomycota > Agaricomycetes > Boletales > Boletaceae > Boletus > Boletus patriciae. Next base: position 11,602 of record JBBPRK010001558.1, on the reverse strand, counting down.
AGATGGAGGGTAAACCATCCATTTTGATTGTGACATCAGAATCGTTATCACCAACATCTGGTTCATCCAGAATCATGGCCTCATCGGCAACATGAGTTTCATTGGCTTTTCCTTTTCCTTTTCCTTTTCCTTTGCCTTTACCGCGGCCTTTGCCTTTCTTCTTATTGTCCCCTCCAGAACTCTGGTTACCAGTGTTCTGTTGCATTTTCTGTTGGTTCTGTTTATTCTGGTTGCCAGAATTTCCAGCGCTTCCAGGTTTCCCGTAAGCTTCCAACAGTTCTCTGTCTTGTGGGAAGTTCCACGACAGATTTTACAACGCTCGGAACTAGCCTTTTTAATAGTTTTGGCTTTGTTCACAGAAATGCGGTTGGCAAGGGAAGTGCCTTGTCATTGCGACTCAGCAAGGATCATAGGAAGAATCTTGTCAGGGGTGAAATCAGCCGTACCAATCGTATGAATGGCGGTTGTGATGAGGCTAGAATATGCATCACCTAGTCCAGTGCAGATTAACATGGCACGAAGGTTGTTTGGGAGGTCTAATCCTGCGCCCTTGAGACGAGCAAATAGGTCGATAAGATGAGCGACTTCAGCCGAAACATCTCCCCCCCCAAGTGCCAGTTCACGATTTCCCTAAAGAGATGAAACTGTCCGGTTGGTCCGGACGTGGCATAAAGTTTAGCAAGATTTGCCAAAGTAGTATGAGACAGGGAATCAAACGCAGTGTCATAAGTTTTTGCAACACTGGTACGAAGGTCTTCCTTGATATGAAGTGAGATAACACCCAGTGCCTGGTAGTCCGAGTTGAACCAGGTGTTCTTTACTTCATCGTTACCATTAGCAGGGTATTTGGACGTTCCGTCCGCAATACACCAAACTTTGAGCGTCATCAAAAAGGATTGGATGGATTCCAACCAAGCATGGTAATTGGAGGTGCCTTCGAGAATGAGAACCTTGCCGGCGAGACTGCCAGAACCAGAGTCTTTGGTAGAAGACATGTTTCAAAATCTAAAGAAAGCCAAGAATATTAAGATCAGTAACTGCCAGGTTTGCACTGGTAGCCGTAAAGGAACCAAGAGAAGTAATATGAGATGAAGGTGGGGCATAAGATGGAGATTCCTCATTGCTATCTGAGTCATTTTGTGAAATAGACATGTCAGTTTCATACTTGCTTGTTTCACTCTGGATACCAGATGTGTCGTGGTATGTTGTAAAGACACTTTTCTTCTCGATATACTCTTCCATTTTGAGGAACAAAAGTTCATTGAAATAGTGTGGGTTTTCGATGTAAACACCGTTTTGATTAAAACCCGGAAAAGTACAACCGAGATAAGGAAGACAAATGAAATCAGTAGCATAATTCAAATCATAAAAATTTTGAAACCAATGAAGGTGCAGCACCGTGAGGGACAGCGGTATGTCGCATGCGCACTGATTTCCTAACGACGCTGGTAGGGGCCACTCTGTGGGTACGTTTTCGGCGAGGAGGTGAGGGACGGTCTTGGTTAGGGTTTCCCATTTCCAAGATTTCTCCTTCCTCTCTTTCCTCTTGTCTAGGCTGCTTCTGAGAAGGGCCAGCCAACACAGATTTGGATGCCTCTGCCAAAAGGGCATCAATATCAGTGGAAAAGTCAGTTGCTGACTTTACCGTATCTCTAAGGTGTTGCTCAAGTTCGACGATCGTCTCAAGGAGAGGATCTTCGGCGCGCTGTTTCAAAATAGAAAGATAAGGGTCCATGCGTTTATGAAAAGCGGACCTCCACATCTGATCAATGCACTCGTTCCACTCGGAAATCCGAGGAACATCCCATAAGGGATTGTACCATTGACTTTGTTGCCAAATGTCAATGTGCTCATAAGAAAAATTCTCAGAGTCAATGTTTGGTACCAACATGGTTTCCATGTCGTTAAGTGCATCAGCATGTGGGAAAAGAGGAAAATAAACTCCATGCCTCTGTTGCTCCCCAGAAAGAATTTCGTCGCCTTGGAAATGAATATAAGAATCTCGTGAGTCCGAACCCGGAAAACAAAAACCATTTCCTTCTAATACCAAACACAGTTCTTCTTCCTCATAAGTGTAGAGGAGAAGGGCCTTTCCATCAGGTCGCTCAGGGAGTCCGAGGTCCTGTGGATCTACATAGTGCACAAGTGCACGACGGCCTGTGTACTCGGGGTTGGTTACCTCGTAGCAGGCGTCGTGGAAGACGTTCCACCACGGATTGGGTCTCCGTGGCACGGCCAGTGGCCTGTCTTGGAGGATCCAATGATCGAACTCCAGACGGTTGAGGTTGTGCAATTGGTTGATGCGGTTCATTTTGACGCGTTTGTCGTAACCTTGTCGAAGGGTTAGTCCTTGTCTTAGAGCGGTTAACGGTATTGAGGTTTCCTCGAAATGGTCCAGAATCAATTGGTTCATCTCTCGTATCTCCGAGGATAATCTCGGGATGTAAGGCTCGAGAGAGGACACTGTTAACTTCTGCATCAGAGATTCTGCCAGGACGATGACCTCTAGTACCATTTGGTAATCCAAACGGTGCAGGCCTCATCACTCGTTGTCCATTCGGTTGTCCCCTTAAGGGATTGACCAGAGGATAGTGTTCAGGATATGGAGGAGGAGCACGAAGAACCTCATCCTCATCTGCAGTTGGTTGACCAATAGCAGGAGGATGTGGATTGAAAAGAATATCCCCAATGTACAAATCGTGACGACTTACTCGGTAATCCAGAGGAAGTTCGTTTGGATTGTAAAAATTCCTGTTAAGGATGATGGGGATCACCTGGTAAGCCACGGTGTGAAGCACATTAGTAGTCCATATTTGAACACCAATATGATGACGATTATCATCAGTCATATACCGAATGAAAACAATGTAAGTTTGACCGATGAAGATCAAAGCGAAGGACCTGGTATAACCAGGATGCCCAAGCGTAACCGATCCAACGATTGCAAGAAGAGTCAAACACAAATAAAACACTACATTACTCAAAACCATCAAGATACCTGAGCCTGAGAAGATCGATGGCATCTTATCTAATCTCAAAGAGAGGATTTCAAAAGCAACGATGTCCAAAAGACCAACGTTCAGGGTTCATAACCTAAAGAGAATGGAGGACCAAATCTCTAGAGGAGCGACAGTAGGAAGTGACGTTAATGAGAAAGCTCACTAACCAGATACAGTATCTTGTAGTGGTGAGAAGCTTGAGTTTGTTTCACAGAGGAGATGATAGTGGAACGAGGTAAAGATTGAAGGAGGGCTAGTCCACTCCTTTATAGTGTCTAAGTACTGTTTGTACATATTGACACGAACTCTAATATCATGTCATGTGACTATGATAAGAGATAAGAGGGAGTTACGCTATAGGCTCCCTAGAATAGCTATCTATGATGTCATAGATAAGGTGATAAGAATCTAGACCATAATGTTGTCATATTACATAAGACGTCTAGACCCGGCTGTAATAGAAGAGCAGAAATAGAACGGGTTAGACTTAGCATCTTATATAATTCTCAATAATTGTGACAAAAGAGATGCAGCAGCTAATTGACTGGATATTTTGATTGTGTAGAGGTAGGCTTCTATAACAATTTGCTGCAACTAGGACAGCTGCTGGTCCTGAGCTGCCCACCATGTGGGTGGTTTTGGCTCAAGGAATGTTGCAAGTAGCCAGACAAGACAAGTTACTCAGGTACTTACAACATGACACACTCAGATATTATGCATCATGGCACACATGTGCCCATCCCTGGGTGTCAAACAAGTGAAAATGTTGCATGGCATTGCAGAAGAAACTGGCTATCCATTGAGGCAAAATGGTACAGCATGCCAGGTGTTCCTGGAATCATCTTGCAGTGAAGCTATAGGTGAAAATTAAATCTGCAGAGATAATTCCAGATGACATTGGTAACAAAGGTGAAGGATTGCCTCTAGTGCCAGCTGCAGGTGAGGATACTATAAAGGGAAAGGGGAAGGGGAAGGGAAGATGCCAGCAATAGGCATACTGCCACTACAAATCCAAGGGGGTTATTTTATGTATGATCCAAAGATGTCAAACAAGAAAATTGAATCAATCAAAGTAGGGCCCTAGCAACCTGAAGAAGAAACAGGTATTTAATTATATTTCCCTTGGTTTATTGAATGTGGCTGATTGGATTCCAGTTATGATTTCTATTGAGAAACTGATGCAAAAGGAAAGACTTCATACTAAGCTTCAGATCTTGGAGAATGATCAGGAACTACAAAGAGGGCTCAAGCACCTGGGAGCATTTTTGGCCCCTGAAAACCAAGTAAGTACAGGTAGCACAAAATAGAAGTAAAGAAATGGCCCTATAGAGCCATCATTGATTCACTGCACTGTTATCAAAAAGTGGACAATAGCTTGTCTGCAGTTCGCCAAGAGAGGGAAGAATGTCTAGCAAAGCTGTGGTAGCTTAGCACTATGGTCATCATCAAAGAGAAGGAACAATCACATTTTGCAGAAGATAAGTACTGAGTCTTGTCAATGAGATTAGTGGTGGAACATGCACTAACTGAGCAATAATTCTAAGACTGTGGGGACTTGTCGCAGCTTGTATCATTGAAGATCAATAATCTTGAAGAACAGGGCAAGCTAGCAACCCAACCCTTTGCTGGTTGTTGGAACTGCTATCAACCTGGATCTCGAAAAAGTCATCATGGTAGCATTTTATTTTTAAGATATGCTGGTCAGCCAAAATGTGTGTCATAGGAAAGAGTGGATTATACATAAGAATCAAGTTAAAAAATACCATTCTAAGTGACTAAGTAACCCATGTAAACTCACTACCTGACACAAGTCAACACATTGACATCTGAACAATCCACTAGATAGTCTTCCTAAAAATGCATTTCAAGAAACACTTTGATATACTCAACATACTATTATCATCAACCAGACACACATAGAAACTAGGCTTTTGTAATTATAAATCCCCTTAGCACACTTGAAGATTAATGAACAATCCATGTTATTGGCTAGATTAAGTTTATTACTGACACAATACCTTTGAGTATTTTTTTGTTTAGGAGGTTGTGCATTCCTAGCTTATAGTCTGCTGTCTGTGAAGGCAAGCATATATTGTCTGGGAAGCCATCAGCATTTTTAAGTTATCTTCACCTAGAAAAACAACAACTAGAGCCAGTGTGAGGGAAATCTATTAAAGCTCCAAGTTTCAACCAACCTTTTTAAGGACTTTGCTTGATCCTTGCCCACTACACCTCAACTATCCCAACTATGGTTTTAGAAACATATGGACCCTCAATGCTATCTATAAAGCAAGGCAGAAATGCCCCCAAGAAATTCAAAGGGCATTACTGAATTCATTTGCTAGTATGAATGGCGACTGGCTCAATACCAGATCACCATAGACAGAGAAAAATATGAGGGCATTACTACCTATTGTAGCTTTGAAGTAACTTTTGAGTCTCTGGATAAATACCAGACTTCTAATTGGAATAACTTGAAAGGAAGACTACTATATATACCTGCTGAATGAGACAACACTGCATACCAACTAGGAGAACTGGATCAGCTTATATACAAGTATGCAATAAAGAATACAGTCTTGTCTGACCAGAAAATCTTACTTGGAGGGTTCATAGTTATAGTCCAATGGCTCAAGGTCAAGCACATAATCCAAGACATAGACTATTGAACAAGCTTTTGATCAGAAATACCTAGAGTCATGCAAAGTAACATAGTGAAACAATCCAAAAGGCTTCAGGGTCAACTGGAGCTCTAGGGAATCAAAGTTGAAAAGGGACTGACCAAGAGCGCTAGCAATCGGTTTAGGAGATGATCTCACTGGCCAAAGAAAAACCAAGAGAACTAAACTAGAGTTCTCTGACTGGCACTTGCAGCCTTTTATACTACTAGAGTATGTATGTACATGTATGTATCGGATCTACTGATGAGTCCCAACATAGACTAAGTATGTGGCAGCATGCATTAGGGGCATGCATCAAGCATAGCCATGAAATGGAATAAAGACATGATATGACTGCATGGTGGTGGCAGAATAGAAGAGAAGAAAAGAAGGCATAGCCATGCACTGCACAGAGATGAGTGGAATGAGGAGTGCATAAGGCATGGTAGTGAAAAGAAAAGGGAAGCATAGGAGGCAGTGTAGCTATTATATGTTAATCTGAGAAGATAAGAAAGAAAAACAACTAAGTCCATTAGAACAATGTTAGGCATGCTGAGCCATAATAGATAGAAACCAACTTGTTGGCTGCCAACACAACCAAAAATGTATGTAACTGAACACTTTACTATAAGCATATCAGCACAATAATAGAGTACTACTGCACTAAAACAGATTTGATCACAAAAAACAACACTCACCCTACAAATATGAAGACAGCAACATAGACTCTGAAAGTAGCTCAAGCACCAAATTAGGTTCAGACAGCTCAAAAGCTCAGAAAGTGAGTTCAACAGTATAGGCAGTAGAATATCTTTTGTTCTTTGCTTACCCTTTCATTTATATACAATACACATGACTATTATGTGAATGATAGTTTTATTCTGTGGTAATCACCTCTTCCCACAGTCACATCATTCATTCCCTCACTTCATATTTGCTGTGCTTTCCCTTTTAGGTTCCTTAGTAGCTGTACTACTGTGCAGCATGGTCTGTGCACAGTTGCTTGGCACTATATACCCTCCATGTATTTTCTTTATCTAGTTCTATGCAACTCCAGTGTATTAACATGGTTATTCCAGTTAAGCCATGGTTGGTTTAGCCTGAGTTTCCTCTAGTGTCTGACTACTACACTTGAGTATGTGCTTCAACTTGTGCTTTGACTAGGTGTGAGATGGCAATCTCAAGGGTAAGGCTCTTCAATTCAATGGAGTTGAGAATAACAGTGACAAAGTCAAACTCAGTGGGGAGTCCAGAAGTGAGGATAACAATAATGAAAAGGACAGAAAGAGTAATACCAATATATTTTATGAGGTGTGCCTGTGCCTTGATATCACTGATCACTGATGCATGAGGAGATGGACTGGTTAGGGCATTTCTCCATGTGGGAGAATTTTTACATGATGGTGAGCTGTGTGGAGAAGCGGTGAGAGTGATGGACATGAGCAAACTCATCCCAGACAACCTTTGGATTGTCACTCTGTATGTGAGGGATTTGGCTATCCTTGATGTTACGTGAGACGTACTATTGAGGACATCGAGGATTAAGTTACTTAGAGGAGGAGCTCACAAAGAGTCACAATGTCTCTAAGTACCAACCTGAGGTGATGAGGGTTACTAGGAGGATACTTGAAGGGCACTCGAAGGGGGGGAAGGGCACACAAGAGTATGCTAGATTGCGCAGAACAAGTGTAAAGAAACATAGTCCAGACGAGTCACTATATACATAACTAGGGGACACGTCATCATAGAATATTGGAGAAGGTCGGGGAAGGGTAAGTAAGCGGGACTATGTACTAGGCACAAAAGAGCCTAGCGGAGGAGAGAAGATCTGAGATGACACAGCGGTAAAGATGAAGAATATCCCCTTCTGGTAGTAAAGAAGAATGGCATGGGGAGGTCAAAGAACAATCATACACGAGTGAAAAGGATGAACGACAAGAAGCAAAGAAACATAATCGTATCTGCACATCCCAAAGAGGATATGAATGCAACGAGAACAGACTAGAAGGAACAGATTATGGAAGAGGAGAAAAATTGTAACACTTGACATGCAGTGTAATCTTTGTGGTGGCTTTAAGCTGGTGCAAGGTGAAGGACTTGACTATAGTAGCAATGGCCATTTTTTGATCGGGTGTAGTTTGTCTGCCGGACATGATGCCCCAGAGCTTAGTGTGAATGAGGAGGGCATGCATATGCACATGCCAGGTCAGGTAATTCATCTTCTTAAGATAAGGCATGGTGATGGTGTTCAGAATGCTGGTCATGGTGATGATGAGGGGAGTAGGGAGTGTGGCAGTGGCAGTGGTAACAAATGAGGCTAAAAACAAACAAGGTGAAAAAGGAGGGAGAGAGAGAAAATGTGAGATAAAAAACAACACCAAAAAATATAGCACCTGTGACTTGGCCTGTCAGTCAACAGTGCACTCACACAGTCCATTGTGTGACTATCACTTTATTAGACCTTGATAGTGCAGGTTTGGTCCAGTATGTTGAAAGGTTGAGTGGTGGAAATGGGAAGCTGATCAGGTGAATCGAAATGCCATGGGTTATTGGATAATGAGTACACAAAGTAGGGTAATGCTAATATAGAGGGAATTATGTTTATATATACTGCATAGTAATTGCATGAGGATTTGAACAATTATCTAATCAACAACCTCCATCACAAGCACATTAGTACCACCAATCCCATTGAGATGATGAACCTGCAATGGGGCTGTTACCACCACCACCACCATAGAGACCATGATGACAATGATGACAATGATGGCATAGTGGCACCTCCACCACCACTGAGACAATGATGCCGCTAATGATGCCATTATGGCTGTCAGCACTACAACAATGATAGGGGTACCACCAGTCCCACTGAGACAATGATGATGACCCTGTAATGGGCCATTACCACCACCACCACTGAGACCACCACAATAATGACAACAGCACAGTGGCACCACCAGCACCACAATGACAATGACACCATAATGGGGCTGTAACCACCACCACAAGAACAACAGCAACAACAATGACAGCACAGTGGCACCATTGGCACTACTTAGATGATGACACTGCCTTTCATTGATATTCCATGTAGCCCATGAACCACATGCCACACTTGTTATGGCTCAGCACACCTAACATCATCTCAACGGACTTAGTTGTTTTTTTTCTTTCCTTTCTTATATTATCAGATTAACATATGACAGCTACACTGCCTCCCATGCTTCTCTTTTTATTTCACCACCATGCCTCATGCACTCATCACTTCATTCATTTCTGTGCAGTGCATGGCTATGTTCTTCTTCTCTTCTCTTCCATTCTGCCACTGCTGTGCAGTTGCATCATGCCTTACTTCCATTTCATGGCTATGCTTAATGCATGCCCCTAATACATGCTGCCACATACTTAGCCTATGTTGGAACTCATCAGTAGATCCAATACACACATGTACAAACATAGTGGCAATGTTGCTGTAAATGCCAGTGGATAGCACAAAACTGAAACAGAGCACTGTGTTCACAGCAAAGTGTGACTCTGATAATTAAACTACTAACTCATGCCATTGCAATGAGTGCACAGAAATGGTATGGTCTGCTTCAGCTATGTCCCTGACCACACCTTGTGATCCTAGTAGGAGAGGTCAGGAGAAGTGCTACTATGGCAAATGTACTGTATGATGCGGTGAAATCATCTGGAAACATGTGTGCATTTATGGGCTGTATTGGTGGGGATTCCCTCAGATGCAAAAGGTCCTGGATTATTCAGTATTTGCTGGGCCACCTTGGATATTGATAAAAGTGGGGAGACTGTCATATCCCAAACCTAACTTATGTACTCCAAGCTCTACTAAGCATTACTGAGCTCCTCTGAGCATTACTGAGTCTCCCAATATTCCAACTTGGTCTAGTCACCAACTTTGTTATGTCACCTCCGAGTATCTAACACATTTAATACTCCCTTCCATTCTGATACCTTACTTACCCCCATACAAACTAGTTCCATTGTTACTCATGTTCTGAGACACTGCTGCAGCTCAGGATAGTCTCGCCACTGAGCTGAGATCTGGGATAGCCTCCAGTTCAATTCTTATGGGTTTCTTCAGTATTCTTCATAGTATATAAAGTGTACCTGAGTTGCCTTGTAGACCTTATACAATTAATCTACTAAGATTCCCTCCATCTCTCTATCCCCCTTCTCAATGATTCCTTTGTCCTCACCAGCCTCACCACTAAGCCTCACACATCCAACCTTTCTAACCTTCCTGACCCCTAACCAATTTCAGGACACCAAGGACTACTAAGACAAGAGTGCACCACACATGGTGAAGCCAGGTCCCTAGCATTATTAAGTAACTTCAGTCTTTTGGAGTTTACCCTCAGAGTAGAACCAGTCTTGATAGAGACTTGAAAGTTTCCAATTTCCTATTGTATCTCAGCAGTGGTGAGGGGACCTATGTAGCACTGTTTCGTGAATTCTTTATGTATGATGTCATTGAAGGCTGTTCTGTATTGACTTATGGATGTGTGATTAAGAGGGGCAAAGGTCTGAGACAAGGGCAGCAGGAAGGCATGGAATCTGTTTACTAATCCATCTACAAGGCTTGGATATCAGGATAATTGGCCTGCCTGCAACAAGAAATCCTGCCAGGCTTCCATCTTGTATGGTGTAACTGTGTGGTTGCACCTTAGGGCTCACCATAATAGGTGCTTTTGCATTCTGAGTATGTGTGCTTGGCATTGGTGTGGGGTCAGGAGCATCCCTACAACTTTTGCCAGTCATGGCAGAAGATGTCTCCAGAGGGGTCTGAGATGACCCTTTGGGGTGCATTTTGCATATGCTGTGAATCCATCCCACAATTGTTGGAATTATTATTCCATATATAGTTTCATTGCTTACCTAAGCATACCTACATCGCACATTAGCTTCTACCTTAGCTTACTTAGTGACTACTGAGTATTCTACAGGTTATGAGCCTCGAAATTCCTCAGTAACCCAACAGCTCACTCGCCCAGTCCAATGGTCACCAGAATTCGAGCCAAGAAGAAAATTGTCGAAGTACCACGACTTCGTCAGGACGGCGAAAACTGGTTGGATTACCCCGCGAAGCTTTTTGAAGCAGCGGAGCAACAAGGACTACTCGGACTACTCGACGGGACCAATACGAAGCCCAACGAGCCATGGAACCCGCGGCGCATAGCTGCATGGCTGCGCGACGACACAGAAGCGCAGTATTTGCTCGCAACGACCACCCCGCAACTCATTTCAAGTTGGGACCGTTTCACCATCTCGACAGCTCACGCCATGTTCACACACCTCAAGGATTTATTCGAGGATTCTACAGCTAGTACGACTACGGTACACGACGTGTGGAGCAATGACCGCGCACGGGTGGCTGCGCACACCGCCGGAACGCCCGACGACCGCACGCGCATGCAGCGCACAGCCAATGAGGAGGCGCGCAGCACGAACGGAGTCAGCGGAGGGTCGGGAAGAAGATGGGAGAACCCACCGAGTAACGGAACGCGTCGCGAGTGCGAATGCACGATGACGGACCATGGAAAAGTCGAGATGAGGGCCAGAGTAGGCAAAAAGGGCGCGAAAACGCGCAGGAGAGTCAATGAAGAGGCAGCCGCAGCGCTGAGAGGACCGGGCACAGTGACCACGGCCAAGACGACTGACGGCGTGAGCCTCGCGACCCCAGCGAGCGGCCCAACACCACGAGACGAGAAAGTCGTACTCACCGGAAAACAACCAGTCGAGTCCCAACCACCAGAAGGCCAGTCGGGAGCCATGTCGCAAGTGAGGATGCCGCCGAGCGAAGACGCATCGGGCGGAGAGGCCCAGGGAGCGACGGGCGAAGAGGCCGAGGGTGGGGAGAAGGACGGTGAAGAACTACGTCGAGCGCACGAGCGCGTCGACGACCAGGGCAGCCGGGTGGAGACG
>JBBPRK010001557.1:0-11631 GCA_038093075.1 Boletus patriciae | reverse complement strand
CACCATCTGTTACGGTCGCCCTCTAGCGCCTAACATAACGGACTTATGATTTTCTTTTTGCTTCTTATCTTATCTCTTGTCTTGACTGATAAGATTCCCCTCTAGTCTCATGACAGCTATGCTGCCTTCGCACCAGGCCTGCGCCTGCCCTTTACCTCATGCAGTGCACGACTTCCATATCACACCAGTGCTGTGCACTTCTATGCTTCTTCATTCATTTCCCACATGCCTCATGTTAACCTTTCACTTTTCATTAAGGCAGTGCCTTCTTCTGAAACAACCCAATGGTGACCAGTGTCAACTGGTACTCTAGGGAATCGGAGGAGGAAAGCGCACCAAAAGCGCTGGCGATTGGTTGCAGAGATGATCTCACTGGTCGATAGGGGGAAAACCAAGAGAACTAAACTGGAGTTCTCTGGCTGGGACTTGCGCCCTTTATATACTACTACATATGTATGTACATGTTTGTATCGGATCTACCAATAACTGTTCTAGAATATTCCGGATCCTAGTAGCATGAGGTAGAAGCGTGCATCAAGCACGGCCATGGAATGGAAGCGAAGTGATGCATGAGGCAACCGCACGGCGGTGGCAGAATGGAAGAGAAGAAAGGAAGGCATAGCCATGCACTGCACGGAGGTGAATGGAATGAGGAGTGCATGCGGCATAATGTGAAAAGAGAAGAGAAGCATAGAGACAGCGTGGCTGTCATAAGTTAATCTGATAAGATAAAGAAAGAAAAGGAAAAACGACTAAGTCCGTTGAAATGATGTTAGGCGTACTGAGCCGTAACACTACCCCCTCTCTAAAGATCGACTTCCAGGCGATCAAAAGGAATTTGCTTGGGGTGAAGACTTGTAAAAGGCTCCGGCCTCTTTTGGAAAAGTAATAAGAAATCCTCTGGTGGGATTGAAATAGCCCTGGGTGCCGCGGGGTTAGCGTGGTAGAAGTCATTCAATGCTTCCTTCGCGTTGCTGAGGTTACTCTTGGGTTCCCAGGTACGATCCGTGTCGTCGTAGCCCTTCCAATGGACGAGGAATTCTAGTTTTTTATTTTTAAAACGCGAATCGATGATCCGGTCCACCTCCCATTCGTTGTCTCTGTCTTTGGTGACATGCACGGGTCCTGGCCAGTTAGAGACTTGTCCTTCCAGGCGGTCACGATAAGGTTTAACCCGCGAGACGTTTACTACTGGGTGGATTTGCATTGATTTTGGTAATTTTAATTCAATGGCATTAGGCCCTGCGAAGCCGATGATCGTATACGGGCCAAGCCATCGCTCGGATAGCTTGCGAGAGGCACGTGTCAAACGTAAGTTTTCTGTGGATAGCCAGACTTGCTGGCCAATGGTGTACTCGGGTGCTGCCGAGCGGCTTTTATCGGCATTGACCTTCATTTGGTCTTGTGCCTGTTTCATATTTTCTTTGACGCTTTCTATTACGTCTTCCATCTCTGATGCAAACTTCTGAGCCGCTGGGGCCCTGTCCGAACTAATGGGTTCGATTCCCATTCGGGGAAGATATGACCGTGTCACGTCGAAGGGTGACTTCTTGGTTGAAGCGTGTTTCTTTGTATTAATGGAGAATTGGGCAATTGGCAGCCAGGTGAACCAAGAATCCTGCTTCTCAAAGCAATAGATCCGTAAAAACTTTCCAATCTCCTTATTGACAATCTCTGTTTGTCCGTCTGTCTGCGGATGAAAAGATGTTGATAACTTAGTGGCAATACCGAGGGCCTTGTTAAGCTCCTGCATAACTTGTGCCGCGAACTGTGGGCCTCAGTCCGATGTGATAGAACGTGGAAGGCCATGATGCTTCCATATGTTTGCCAAGAACAACTTTGCTGTGTCCAGGGCCGAACATGTTTTCGTACAAGCGATCAACTCAACCTCCTTTGATAAGCAATCAACGACCGTCAAGATCGAGTCGTAGCCATGGGAAAGGGGAAGGTCCATAATGAAGTTGGCTGATGTGTGTTCCCACGGGGTATTCGGAATAGGGAGTGGTTGGAGGAGGCCTGCTGGGGCCTGATTGGATCCCTTGAACCTTTGGCATGTGTCGCATCTAGCGACGTATTCTTTGACTAAGGTAGCCATTCCAGGCCACCAGTAGTTGCGCTGCAACAGCTCTATAGTTTTTTTCGTAACCCGGGTGTCCTGCGATCGGGAAGTCATGATGTTTTTGGATGATCTCCATCCATAGTATGTTGCTTTCCGGCACGTAAAGTCTGCCGAAAGTGTCATATAGGCATCCATCGCGCTCTTCACAGATGGAGTTCTTCTTACACAGCCTCTGAATATCTGCTTCATTTAGGAGGCATGTGGTGTTGAATATTTTTTGTTTTAATATATCCCCATCATCTGCGATAAGGATGGTTGTCCTAATCTTATCCGGGGTGATAACAACGATCCCTTTGTTGTCATCTTCTATTCCCACGGCATGATCTTCTCTTCTAGAGAGAGCATCAGGCTTGGTCATTGTGTGGCCTGGTTTGTAGAACCACAACATGTTGAACTAAGAGAGGTACATAGCCCATTGGGCTTGCCGACGGTTGAGATCCTGTCTCGTCATAAACCACTGCAAGTTTGCATGGTCGTTCCATATTTCAAATTGGTGCCTAGCACCTTCTCGATAATGACACCATTGTTCCAGCGCTTGGATGACTGATAGCATCTTTGTATCTGCGACCGGGTAATTCCATTCTTGTGGTGTCTTGGAATGAGATGAAAAAGTGATGGGGTGCCATATGCCATCCTTTTCTATAGATAGTACTGCCCCTGTAGTGTAATCGCTAGCATCCGATTCCAGGGGGAATTTGCAATCTAGATCCAGGAATGCAAGTACCGGAGCAGTGGTGAAGTGTTCCTTGAGCATGTCAAATGCTGTCTACTGGGCTTCTTCCCATCAGAAGGGTTCTTCTTTCTTGGTTAAGTCATGTAGCGGGCATGCAACGCGCACGTAATCTTTTATGAACCTTCAATAGAAGTTTGCCAGGCCGAGGAAGCTTCTTACTCCTTTTATGTTTTTTGGTGCCAGCCAATCTAAGATTGCTTTGACCTTGCTTTGGTCCATTTTTATGCCATCACATCCAACTATCATGCCTAGGAAGTCAACTTCTGTGGCTTGGAACGTGCACTTTTCTGGTTTGACAAATAAGTCATTTTCTTCCAAACGGCAGAGAACCTCAAGGACGATCTTGTCATGCTCTGTTTGGTTATCTGTTTTTGTATAGATCATTAGGTCATCGATGTAGACCACTACCACATCATCCATGTCTGCGAAGATTTCATTCATCATTTCTTGGAATGTGGCGGGGGAGTTGCATAGTCCAAAATACATGACCAAAGGTTCGAATGCTCCATGGAAGCAAACAAATGCAGCTTTCCATTTGTCACCTTTTTTGATCTGGACATTATTATATCCCCATCTTAGATCCATTTTCATAAATAGTTTAGCCCCTTGGAGTTTATCCACTAGCTGTCCAATCAATGGAAGGGGGTAATTGTTTTTGACCGTGAACTTATTGAGGTATTGGTAATCCTGTACCATATGCTTTTTGCCGTCTTTCTTAGGCACGAAGAACACAGGTGATGTTTGGGGGAATTTAGAAGGTCTTATGTAACCCTTCTTTAGCTGGTCATCAAGGAACACGGTAACCTCTTCTTGCTCCTGTGGCGATAGAGGGATGATTCTGCCTTTCTTGGGCTTGAACGTGTCCTTGAGATCTATAGCATGATCCCATGCTTTCTGAATTGGCATGCGTTCGGATTCCTTTTTCAAGAATACATTAAGGAACTTATGATATTCCACCGGGACTAACTCCTCGGGGGTTTTCTCTCTAGGTTTCTGAGATTCCTGTTGCGCTTCGAGTGCACAGATTGTTTCATTGATATTGGTTATTGTATTCTTCTTCTTCCATCACTTGGATGAAAGCGGACTTGTCTTGCAGCATGTGACAGTGGTGTGGGCAGTGTGTCATCTTGACAGTGCCTTTTGTCCAGTCAATCTCTGGGTTGTGGCATTGCAGCCATGAGCAGCCCAAAATGAACGGGTTCTTTCCCAGATTGGTCACTTCTGCTGTGCCTTTCTCATGGTGTCCCTGAAATTCTACAACCAATTCCGCGGAATGCGTGATGCTTCCAGCAGAGTTATGTGTTCCGTCCATGTTGTACACAGGAATGGGGTTTTGTAAGGGGATAAGTGGGACCTCATGTGTTTCTGCCCACATTTTGTCAATAAAGATCGTGTTTGCACCCGAATCCAGGAGTGCTTCTGTTTTCGTAAAGTTCTGCCGTTGTGTGAACGGTGCAATCCGAATAGATAGATAGATTTCTCATGTGGGTCTTACGCTTCACATATAAGCATCATCTGGGATTTCTTTTTTGGTAGAGGAATTAAGCACAGGTTTAACGTTTCTATCAAGCCCACTAGGGGACCCCTCTGACGGCGAATTGGAATTTAGTTTGTTACTGCAGAATCCTCCTCTTCTATGATTTCTTCCACAGGGAGGTTTTCATATCGGTTCTGCCCCTTCGCACATCCTGACACGTGTGTTGGAGCTAAGCTTTTCCCGCCGACTTGGCAGCAAGAGTTTCATAATCTTTGAACCAGGCACAAGCCTCATCCAGTGACATTCCTTTTATGGAAGAGGTCCAGTCACAATCTTTTCCCTTTTTGTCCTTGTTGGTGCTTTTATCCTCTTCCCAGGAGGTGGTGGGTTCTTCGGAGTCCGCGGCACGCACTTGGCGACCGGCTCCGTTTCCCTTTCCTTTGCCCCTCTTGGAGCATACTTCCTGGTGACCACCTCCGAAGAAGTGGCACTCAGGGCACTGCAGCTTAGGTTTCAGGCAATCTTTGCTGAAATGACCTTCTTGCTGACAGTTGAAGCATTTGTTCTTGCTGCCTGTTTTGACAGCATCGATGTCCATGGCATTAGGGTCCTTTTGCTTGACCCGTCCTGCCATTCCTTTCTGTATGAAACTAAGAAGCTGCTTACAAGCTCCTGCTTGCCAAAGGTTGGCCTTGAATGTGTCTAGGAACATGTAGCATCCCTTTTCTAAGATTAAGTGCGAGACAATTTCCCTGTCCGCATTTTGTTCCAGCAGTTCTATTTGCCAGGTTTCATCGTGGTCGGCTAGGAGAGTGTAGTTTTCAAATTTCAACAAGAACACCTCCATTGGGTGCTCCTTTTGTTTCAAGTTCCGGAGGGCTAACCAGTTCTGGTCCTTCTCATTGGTAGACCTGAAGTGCTTTTCAACCAGGGTTGAAAAGTCGTCCCAGTTGGTTTCTCCTACTCCCCTTAGTATGGCATTCAGTTGGCTCCATGCAAAGTCACCAGCTCTTCCTCCTACCATGCATGAGAGCATGGCAGAGATTGCCTTTCAATCAGGGAGGGCAGTGGTGTTTTCATGTCACCAGCTGCAAACACATGTCCACCATTCTTCGAATTTCTTCCCTGGTGAACCATTGAAGTTCCCAGGGTCAGAAAAGATCTTGGATAATTTTGGCTCTGAAGAAGCCCTTGTTCCTGTACTCGGCCTGCCTGCCGGTATTGCCAGAAGCTGTGCTTTCAACTCGTCAACTTCTTGTGATAAATTTAGATTTAGGACTCTGGTTGTGTCCAGCACATCCTGCTGTGCTTCCATGAATAATCTCAATTCTGCTGCTAAGTCTCCCCAGCTTCCTCCTGACGTTCTGGCGACAGAGAGGGCGTTTACCAAACTGGCTGGGAGGGAAGACAACATTTTATATTAATCAAAGGAAACGAGATGGGCGGCAGAGTATCTGCTTAGGACGTAAGGTAACCTGACTTATCTGTTCGTCAGGGTGTGGATCTCCGAGGTTGGCATGACAAATGCTCTTCCATAATAACGGCTTCCTCTCCTGGACCCTTTGTTTCTTCCTCGGTACTTCCTCTGGTACCTGCTCCTCTTCTTCTCTTTCTCACTTAACTACTACCTCAGGGCGCAGTGACCTACCTTCCCTAGTTCTGGTACACAAGAACTTGATTTCGGGGTCTTCTTCCCGAACGGACGACCCACATGCAGTGGCGGAGGATGCTAAAGGGGTGGGATATTGTAGACCCCCAGTTTCTAATGGGAGGTCGGTGAGGTCGTTGGGGTCGGGCAAAGGGGCGGTCCGGATGACCGACTCTTGTGTAATCGGGGAAAGGAGGGAGGCGATGGGGTCGGTGGATGAGGACGGCCTTAATTCTTCGTGGAGTAAGGATAAAAGTCTTGTGGCCGGTGATGGAGCGTCAACTGCTTCTTGCACAGGCACAGGCGGTGGGATACCAACCGGTGCTTCTTCTCGCTCAATGGGTTCTAACCCCCTCTGGATTGTGGGAAGTGCACTGCCTCCTGCAGTGACTGTGGCCATGTAAGGGTGGCGAAGGGAGTCTTCGACTGGTCTAGCTGAGTTGACGGCGGGAAAGGGGCAGAGCAATCTGTGAAAGGAGATGGGCACTGGCAATAGTCAGGACCAGCTGTGCGCCACGATGAGGACTTGACCACTACTGACTTGTGTAGGCGCATCGGTGTTGATTCGGTAATGCAGTTGTAGCAGTTTAGTTCTAATGAAACAACCCAATAACCCGTCAAGGGTGCACTAGGGAATCGAAGGCCAAAATGGTACTGACCAATGACTAGCAATGGACAGGAGCATTCAAGTGGGTTTAATGGGGTAAAAACCAAGAGAACTAAACTGGAGTTCTCTGGCTGGCACTTGCAGCCTTATATACTACTGCATATATATGTACATGTTTATACCGGATCTACCAATGGGTGTTAGAATATTCCAGTATCTAGTGGCATGTGCTGGCAGCATGCATCAAGCATAGCCATGAAATGGAAACGAAGTGAAACATAAGGCAACTGCATGGCAGTGGCAGAATGGAAAGGAAGAAAAGAAGAACATAGCCATGCACTGCATGGAGATGAATCAAGTGCAGAAGGCATGAGGCATAGGAATGATGAAGTTGCACGTTGAGTGCAAGGTGAACATGAGGAGTCAGCGTTGCTGACTAATGTGAGATAAAAATAGAATAGAAAGAAAGGAAATGACTAAGTCCATTGTGCTGATGTTAGGCGTACTGAGCCATACCAAACCCTGTCTGCCCAAGGCATTTGAATTGCTCAGTGTATTTCTTGCAGAGGCTATCAAAGCCTGTTAATTCAAATTCAAATAAAGTATTACATGTACTCTTTGTCAGGACACTCTGTGGCTGCTATGAATGGCTTGCCATCCTGCAGCCATTGTTCTCCAAACTGCTCATTGTTCATGAAGACATACTTGGCAAGCTCACCGTAGACTCGTAGAGAACTGACTTGTGGATTGACATCTAAAGCTTTGGGTGACCATCCGCATTTGCTTTCTGAGTCAAGTTGCCCCAGAGCTTCAAGTTGGTGTGCTTTGCTGAGTTGTCCCGACACCATTTGATCAGGCGATCAGTCCGATAAGTGTAGTTCTTCTCCCATTGGATCTTCATGTTCTTGCTTCCAGTGGCAGAGGAGGTAGAGGGAGCATTTTTGGAGGGTCAGGGCATTGGGGAGTGATGGGGAGGATGAGTTAAAAGGTCTGGTGCATTGTTGTAGGTTTCATCAGAGACTCGAGCCTTGAATTTTAGCCGAGTTGAGGAATATCTTTTGGGTCGAACAAATGAAACATCTACAATCTTTCAGCCCCCTTTGACACCCATTATAGGTATCAACACAAGCAAGTTTATCATACGACAGGGAAGTGATTCTCGAGAAATAGAGTCCATCCTCTACAGGCATCCGGCCACGACATTTTGTAGAATATAAGATAGCTTCGCCTGTACAACAGCTCTGGGACGATGCCCGCATCTGCACAAATCAATCGCGTATCCTCGAAATGAGCTCTGGCCCGAAGCATATCTTCCTCCAGGAATGCAATTTCTCCCAATGCACACGCGCACAACGCGCGAAAGTGGAACATGCCTTGAGCTTCCGTGAACTGCTTGGTCTTCTCGAACAACTGACGCGCCTCCGGTAGCTGACCAGAAATCAGCTCGATTAGCCCCGATATGTATCCCGACAGCCACTGAAGCTCGCAAGCCGCTTGTCCAAGGCTTGTAGCGTCTTTCATTACTTTCCTGACGTATTCACGCGCTTCCTCGACCTTTCCTTCGGCAAGCATGATCGTGGCTTGCTGTAGTAGTGCCGCCTGCGCTGTGCCGATGCTGCCTTTGAGCACGAAATGGCGCTGGGCGTTGTTCAGCGACTGCCTCGCTTCATCCATCTTCCCCTCGACCAACGCGACTGCCGCGAGATAGTAGAAAAAGTAACAGAGACTCGGACGGTCTGAATCGGTTTTGAGGATGGTGGCAATGGAAGCCTCTAAATTGGATCGTGCGGAGGTCCAGTCACCTGCAATGAGGCCCGGCGAAAGGTTCCCTTCAGCTATGGCCAAACCCGCGCGCCCGACGCAACCAGCAGCCTCGGAAAGCTGCCTAGATTCGTCGAACATTCTCGCGGAATCAGGGCCAGTGAGTTGAATGTCGTTGCACTGCTTGATGAAAGCTCGGATGAGGATGAAATGTCCTCTCGTCTCTTCGTCTGCCGTCGCCCAGTCGGGCGATGCGATGGCCTGGTCCAGGACGATTTGGGCAGTGCCGTACTGTCCCAGCATTCGGTAATAGTCTGCGGACCATCGAAGTGCTTTAGATGCGGTTTCCTTCATTTCCAGCTCCACAGCAAGGTTATACTGCAGCTGAAACAGCTGCAGTGCGTTCGCGAAGTCGCTCTGTCGGTTCGCAAGGACGGAAAGAACTCTATAACACCGCAGCTTGAGCTTCTTCCGAGTTGGAGAGAGAGAAGTGTCGAGGCTGTCAATCACAGGACGAAGCGAAGTGGAACGGCAGGTAGTGCGGTAAAGTGTACGGATAAAAGCCTGGCAAGCGCTTACGACAGCTTCCAGTTCGTCATCCGCAGAAAGGGGGGAAATGTCGTGGGCAATGAGGGATTCGGTATTGACATCTTCCCGCGCCACGACAGTGCACGGGTCGAGCGAGAGCTGTCTGTAATAATACTCTCGCACGGCGGGGAGAAGATGCAACTGGGGACAGGCGTCACATAGATAAAGTCGGATAGGAGCCAGCATAGTGACGAAACCGTCGTTACGTAGCAGCAGGGATTGTTTGAGGAGAACGCGAACGATTTCTTCGATCCCGCTAACAGTCGGAAATAGCTCCGCGACATTGCCTCGCAAGACACCTTGCGGCAAGAAGGCGATGATGCGCAAAACGCCTCGGACATCGTCTCCAAGAGCCTTGACCGATGGCGAGCTGAGGGATAGCTCGACGGATTTTCCCAGGTTATCATTCTTACCATATCCTGTACAAAGCAGTTGGGTGCGCTGTTTGCTCCAGTGCGCGAGGAGTTCCTCGATAGACCATTGATTTTCCTCCCCAGCGTGCGCCAGGAGATTTATGGAGAGTGGATGGTACGCAACAGAATCCAAGATCTGCTCGAGGACGGAAAGAGACTGCGAAACATTGTCCTTGTACACCTTCGTAAAGGTTTGGATAGCAGGTCCCTTGTCCAACGGTGGAACCTCGCGCAGCTCGTAAACGAGATCATGCGGAATCCTTCTGATGCGAGACGTGATAAGGATTGTGACCGACGGGTAGTCACCAAATTCAATGATTGCGCGATTAATGTGAGGAATCTCTTCAGTGGCCTTGCAATCAAGAAACGTCTCCGCATTGTCGAGAACTATTAAAATATCTCCCGACCTCAGAAAATCGGATACTTCCCGATGGCCCCCCGAGGCGGACAACGCGACGCCCATAGTACGTGCAATGCACTCGACGAAGATGTTATATGTAACTTGGGAGGAATGGAGGTCATCGAAATGGACGAAGAACCGACGGTCCTTGAACTTCGCTTCGATAACTGGATCGCTGAGGATGGCTTTCGCAAGCGAACTTTTGCCGATTCCCCCCGGACCTATGAGGACGACGTGGCTCCGTTCTTGGCCCAGCAAGAGGTTGAGAACCTCGTGGAGAAGCCCCTCTCGACCGAAAAAGATAGAGGGTCTCGGTGGCGGAGCTTCGGGACGAAGTTGAGTGCTGTACAGCTTTGCTTAGAAAGAGCACAGTGCGCGAGAGTGACTGAGCCTTACCTCCTCGAACGATTTCGCGTGACCGTCTGAGCATTTGTCGCGCTCACAACAACCAATCGAGTCTAAATGCCTCTCAGTAAAATTTCTCCCAAAAAGGTGATATACCGACGTTGAAGAACATCACACTGCGGTCTAGCGTCTTCGTCCAGGTGTCGATACGTTCTTTATCGATCGAAGTTGAAGCGAACAAGCGAAAAAATCGTTGTTTGTTCCTTTCCGTCACTTCGTCGCGAACACGATTCACTGCACTGGAGACCATGTCAAGCGATGGGAAAGTCAAGCAGAGGCCGTCAAACAGCACTCACCTCGCCAGGTCTTTCAAAGCTTCGTCAAGCATCGGACTGGTCTGCTTCTCACTGATCTCCCAAACGGTTCGGTTAATGAGCTTTCCAATCCGCTCGCATTGGTCAATGAGCTCGCGGAAGTCTTCTTTGTTCTTCATTGTATCCTGTGAAAAACGTAGGGCGTTCAGCGGCCTGTTTCGGACGATGAACCAGGGATTTACCTTGATGGCAAGCAAGATCGTCGAGGCCGCGGACAATATCATTTTACCGATTGCGATGGGGACCAGGTCCTTCGCTGTGTTGATGGCCCCGATAACGCGGGTCAACGAGTTCATAACCTCCTCCTTGTGCCCATCGGTATCTTCCTTCAAGAAACGGCTTTTCTGTGACATGACTTCAAGTATTGTTCGAGAGTCAGTGATCATGTTCCCGGGCATGAAGCAGCCCCAGCCCATCCACACATACCTACTACTTCTTGCGTTGAGGTCCGAAGGAAATAGAGGGGGGTGGGAGAGATGGGCGTGAATATGCCATCCGCAGGGCCTTGAGGCGATGCATAGTTTACGGCACACCAGTACTGTTCTAGACTTGCTGTATTTTGTCCATGCAGCTGCTTCGTGGGGAGAGAGTGACCGGGGATGGTTAAGAGTGACGACGAGCAGAAAAGAGAAGAAAAGCCACGAGCTAGGTTCTGCGCTAGCTGGTGGAGGTGGCGGGAAGAAGAGAAAACCTCGCTACCTCGCTTAGCTCCTGCGCACATCAGCAAAATGTCCATCTTCTGTGATTGTCTGCAGCAACTTTTCACACTTTTTGGAACTTTCTCATCTTTTCTAAAGTGCAACTGCTTGTCGAAGTCAGCTAAAGTCTCTGAAGTAGAATAGTAGGACAAGCTAAACCCAATCAACTTTATTACGACTACATGCAAATAACACGCAAAGCGCCACATCCGTGGCAAATCCCGCCACGGATAATGGACCCGCCGCGCCCCCTCGCTTCGGCGCGTTGCGCCTGCGCTCGGCGGCCACCGGCAACAGTGCTCCACCGTTGACCAAAGAGTGAAGGTGCTTAGATCCAGTTCTCATGCTTGACACACATAGCAAATATTTGGTAGTGGGAAAGGACGAGCAGGACGGATCGGTAGCGGGAAAAGACGAGCGGGACAGACGCTGAGTGAGCACAAGGGCTGAAACCACCAGGGGCAGAAC
>JBBPRK010001556.1:0-11635 GCA_038093075.1 Boletus patriciae | reverse complement strand
AACCACTGAGGTGAGTACCTTATTATAGCTACCTATTATTGTAGTACTGACTTATCTACAGTACTTACATATTCAATAGGTAAGCTCAGCTGGTTTCCCAACCACTGAGTACTTACATATTCAATAATACAAGCTTCTGACTAGGCCTTGGAGAGAAGGGTGTCCACGTTGCTGGCAAGGTATTATGTAAATGCTCTAACCACCAAAGCATTGTAGAAATGGGTTTTTAGGACTCAATGATCCACCTTATGGTTGGGGAGATTCCATCACACACCCTCTCAGCTCCGGAACCACTTGTGGAAGTTCTGTCTTTGAGTCATGTTATCCCTTCTTACACCCTTCCATCTCTTCCTTTTTGTTTTAATCCTTTTCCTCTCACCTGTCTTCATCCACTTGAGCATCCGACAGTAGTGATCATTCATTAGGATCACATGCTCGTATTCCTATTTTGGTTTCCACTTCTACATCTTCTTCTTCCTTGTCGTCTACTTCACTCTCTTCATCGTTCCATCCATTACCAGAGGCCTCTGACTTGTCTGAAGAGGAACCTGATCTTCCCAACCTTCTGGCTTGCCATTCTTGTGTTTTGCAGACTTCTTCTCATCGTCCCATCCCTTGTTACAATTACCTTTCCTCATTGCAGTCCACCTTGAACCCCTCATCTGTCTCTGCTCTTTGAACCTCTTATTCGAACAGTTCTAGCCACCCTCTTTTGGCATACAAACCAGTAGCCAAGAAGGTTTGTGCAATTGCTGCACCTCTTAAGGAGGAGTTTGTTGTCATTTGTAAGCTTCCTGAGAATCCACTTTCAGGATTGCTTCCACTTCCTACTCACCCTCCCAAGTTTTCTTCAGGAGCCCGCTTTACTCAGGAACAATCCAATGCTATTAACCTCGACCCAGCTGGATGGTTATGGCCTGAAGAACTCAAGTTAGTCCACTGGATTGTCTGCATTCATGAGAAGGCCTTCACCTGGATTCCAACAGAAAGAGGTTGCCTCAATGAGCGGTACTTTCCTCTGGTCAAGATCCCAACTATTCCACATTCCCCATGGGTGCTTCACAACATCCCTATCCCTCCTGCTATTTAACAGGATGCAATTCAAATCATCAAGGATCGCATTGCATCCGTGGTTTACAAACCTTTGACTGCAGCATATCATTTGTGCTGGTTCTGTGTAGTTAAACAGGATGGGAAGTCTCTTTGTCTTGTCCATGACTTACAACCCCTAAATGCAGGGACTATCTGAGATGCATCCACCCCTCCTTTTGTTGAACAGCTGGCAGAATCGTTTGCAGGCTATGACCAGCACCCGCTCCATGTTGAGTCTCATGACATGACAACCTTTAGTTAGTCCTATGGGACCGCAACATCTCACCACTCTTCCTATGGATTATACTAATGCAGTACAGATATATCAGGCAGATATGTTCTTTATCCTGCAAGACGAGATCCCGCATTACACCATGCCATTCATTGATGACCTTCCAGTGAAGTCCAGGATGACTAGGTATTAGTCAGAGGATGGATCCTTCAAGACCATACTGGAAAACTCTGGAATTCGTTGCTTCATTTGGGAACACCTGATAGTCATTAACCGGATTCTGCAGCATCTACAGAGTGTTGGTGCTATGCTTTCCACAAAGAAGTTTGACCTTGCCGCTCCAGATGTGGTGATAGTCAGGCACAAGTGCACCTTTGAAGGTTGGATACCTCACAAATCCAAAGTTCAGAAGATTCGGGATTCCTAGGTATGTGTGGAGTCCTTCACATCCTTATCCACAACTATGCTGCTATTGCCTGACTGCTCATGGATCTAATCCGGACAGGGGTCCCATTTGAATGGAGAGAGTCCCAGTGGAACTCCATGCAACATCTTAAGGACGAGATTCTAAAGTCTCCTGCGCTCAGGCGCATTGATTACGAGTCTGGGCAGGAAGTTATCCTTGCAGTCAACACTTCTGTCATTGCGGTCGGATATATCTTATTCCAGGAAGGGAAGGATGGCAAATGCTACCCGAACTGCTTCGGTTCTATTAGTCTCACAGAGGTTGAGAGCCACTACTTGCAAGTGAAGCTCAAGTTGTATGGACTCTTCCGAGCCTTATGAGCAGTCCGGATTTTCATCTTTGGTGTTGCTAATCTTACAGTTGCAATGGACGCAAAGTATATCAAGGGAATGATCAATAACCCTGACCTCCAGCCGAATGCTACCATTAACCGTTGGATCACAGGGATCCTACTTTTTCATTTCAAGCTCATCCACATCTCAGCAGACAAGCATTCTCAAGCCGAAGAGGATCCTCTGGATGAGGATCACATTGAGGATTGGTTGGACGATGTGTATTCCTTTGCAATTGAGCTGCTAAATGAGCACCCTTATCCAGAGCTTTATGCTCATCAACTGGAGGAGTGCTACTCACATGTCTTTTTACCAGTTTATCATTCCAGAAACACCTCCCATGCCAACTCTCACATCCTTGCAAGAGATCCGGATCGCATTCCAGTACATTCTCTTTCCCTTGATTCCACTGACCCTCATCTGGTGACCAATGAGGCTCCTGAAATTCCACACTCTCCAAAGGCCAAGTCTCATGAGGAGTGGATCCAACTAATCCGTCTCTTTCTAGAAACCCAGGAACGGCCAGATGGTACAGTGGCTCAAAAAGGTGTCCCAATGTTTGCATGTTTTCCACTAAAGGTGATATTCCCCACCACCCCTTAACCCGGGCCCTAACATATGGGTATACCACATAAAGGACCTACTCCTGGCTTGCTATGGATGCAAGGGTCAAGAGATTTGGATGAGATCTGATGGAATGACAGCTATTGATGGTTGCTATGTTACCAAGCTATGTAATTATGTAAGTGGCATAATTCCAAGCAATATAAATCCCTTGTGTCCCACTTCAATTGACCTCATGACACCATAGAGTCCATTTCTACCCCTATTAGAGCCACTATTCTGTTTTCTCTGAATTTGGTCTCTTTGCTGGACAGATTATATCCAAGACTTGTCTAGGGGAGTTCACTATGGCCAGAGTCATCAAGGACATCCTGCCAGACAAGGAGAATGTTAAGTTAGAGCATTCCTCCAAGTTTTCTTCTCTTGACAAAAGAACAATTGTCTCTAGTATTACCACTAGACAGCTGACAATGCTGTTCAAGCCACCCATCTCATCAATCCTACCCTTTCCTCTCCTATCTCTGTTCAAATTGGTCGCAGTGTTTTAAGGCTACATCTTTAAAGAATGTGACAAGAAAAGAAGCCTCTCTTGTCTATCAAATATAGAAAGAGAAGGCTGTACTTTGCTCTCAAGTGCAAGAACTGGACTATGATGGACTGAACCAGAGATATTTGGTCAGACAAGACAAAAGTCAACAGGATTGGACCAAATGGGAGGATGTACACATGGAAAAAGATAGGTAAGCCTTTACAGAACAAGATGGTCCAAAAAAGTAGAGTTTGAAGGAGGTTCCCCAATGGTTTGGGGACGCATGGGCTGGAATGGAGTGGGTATACTTGCAGAGGTAGAGAGGAGAATGGATGCTGAGCAGTATGTGTCCATTGTAGAGAACAATTTGCTTTCTAGCATGGAGAATTCTGGAATTCCTAAAAAGAGCATTGTGTTTCAACAGGATAATGACCCTAAACACTCCTCCAAAAGGGCTCAAAATTGATTCAAATCTCAAGTGGACTTCCCTAGACCAGTCTTCAATGCAATCTGTCCACAAGAGAAACTGAATTCAGAGAGAACAAGAATAGTGGCTCTAATAGGGGTAGAAATGGACTCTATGATGTTATGAGGTCAATTGAAGTGGGACACAGGGGATTTATATTGCTTGGAATTATGCCACTTACATAATTACATAGCTTGGTAACATAGCAACCATCAATAGCTGTCATATGCCTATGTTACATATAATATAATGATTGTCCAATATAGGGTCAAATAAGTGTCCCAATGACATGTCATTTTGAAATGGCTGTCATTCCATCAGATCGTATTCAAAGCTCTTGACCTTTGCATCCATAGCAAGCCAGGAGTGGGTCCTTTATTTGGTATACCCATATGTTAGGGCCCGGATTAGGGGGTGTTGGGGAATATCACCTTTAGTGGAAAACATGCAAATATTGGGACACTTTTTTAAGCCACTATATATCTGACAAGGACTATCAGTTGTTCCTCAATTCCACAACTCGCTTTTTCATCTTGAATGGGTCTCTCTGGTGTAGAGAACCTCATGGGAAGCATCAGCTCATCATTCCAGAATAAAGACAGTATGGATTGATTAAGGAGGTGAAACAACCCAAAAAGCCGGTCTACTGTGCTTTAGGGAATCCGACTAGGGGCAAGGTCACTAGCCAAAGTGACTGTCAAAGGTAACTTAGCTGCGCGGTCTATTGGCAACCAAGACTAGAGGTGCTGTCCAAGGCACTAGCAATGGATCAGGAGTCGCTGTCTGGTGGCTTTATGGGGAAAGACCAGGAGAACTAGACTGAAGTTCTCCGGCGGCGGCTTAGGCCTTAAATACTACTAAGGGATTTGTACATGATTGTACCGAATCTACCGATACGTGTCCGAACATAGACTAAGTATGTAAGAAACATGTGTTAGGGGCATGCATCAAGCATAGCCATGAAATGGAAGAAAGACATGATGCAACCGCACGGCGGTGGCAGAATGGAAGAGAAGGCGCAGCCTTTATGAAAGACATGCATAGGGGGTGTGCATCAAGCACTGCCATAAGGAAGGCACTGCCTTAATGAAAAGTGAAAGGTTAACATGAGGCATGTGGGAAATGAATGAAAGAAGCATAGAAGTGCACAGCACTGATGTGAAATGGAAGTCGTGCACTGCACGAGGTAAAGGGCAGGTGCAAGCCTGGTGCGAAGGCAGCGTAGCTGTCATGAGACTAAAGGGGGATCTTATCAGTCAAGACAAGAGATAAGATAAGAATGAAAAGAATGAAACAACAAGTCCGTTATGTTAGGCACTAGAGTGCGACCGTAACACTTCATTCATTTCCGAATTATTGGCCCACGCTATAGAATCTTCGGATATACCGAAATTCTTTCGTGATATCAAAAAGATGCCAATAGAAGATCAAAAGGACTGGGAAAAAGCCTGTGATGATGAAATGAAGTCACTTACTGATCGAAAGGTTTGGAAATTGGTTGATTTACCCCCAGGTCGCAAAACCGTTAAATGTTGATGGGTTTTTGTTGCAAAGTCCGATGGACGCAAAAAAGCATGCTTGGTAGCCAAGGGCTTTACTCAAGTCTATGGAATTGATTTCGAGGAAACCTTCTCACTGGTTGCACGGTTTGAAACCGTATGTATTCTACTTGCACTAGCTGCGCTTCAGGATTGGGATATCGAGTCACTTGATGTCAAAACCGCATACCTCTATGGCGAACTAGATGAAGAGATATACATGGATCAACCAGAAGGTTATATTAAAAAAGGTCAAGAAAGAAAGGTTTGTCGATTGCTAAAAAGTCTTTACAGACTTAAGCAATCAGCACTTCAATGGAATAAAGAGCTCCACAAGTCTCTTCTTGATTTAGGGTTTACCCGTACACAATCGGATGCCGGTGTGTATTTCAAATTTGATGGAACTGACATAATTTTAGTTGTTGTCTATGTCGACGATGTACTCTTCATGGGGTCAAATCCAAGACTTGTGAAAGGAGAAAAAGGAAAATTTATGAAGGTATGGGAATCTAGAGATCTAGGCGAAGCCAAGGAATACCTAGGTATGTGCATAACCCGTGATCGTAAGAAACAGACATTAACCCTTGACCAATGTGTCTATGCGGAAAAAGTCCTTAAACGATTCGGAATGCAAAATGCCAAACCAGCTCGGACTCCACTTGCAACTGGTTATAACCCAAAGATCTCAGATATTGAGGCAACCTCTGATATTCGTTCCCAATATCAATCGGTAATTGGATCATTGCTCTATATTATGCTTGGAACTCGACCAGACATCGCCTATGCGGTTATCCGAATGTCACAATTCTGTGCTAATCCTTCACAAGAACACCTTAGTCGGGCACTCTATATTGTACGATATCTTGGATCAACCAAGAATCTAGCTTTACGCTACGATGGTGCAAATCACGACGGTTTCTTAGGATATACAGATAGTGATTGGGCAGCCAATCCAGATGATCGAAAATCCATTACTGGATATGTCTTATTCCTTGCTAACTCTCCTGTTTCATGGTTAACCAGAAGACAGAAGACTGTAGCATTATCATCCACAGAAGCTGAATACATGGCAATGTCAGATACGACTCAACAAATTTCTTGGATTAAATCACTTCTAGGCAAGATTCACTTCTCCATTCCGAAAGTTCCGCTTTACTGTGATAACCAGGGAGTGATCTTTCTTGCCACTAATCCTGCCCAAGAACAGCGTTCTAAACACATTGGAATACGCTATCACTATATCTGTGAATGCGTAGAAGAAGGAGATAAAATTGATCTCTTCTATATTCCAACTGGAGAACAGATCGCTGATATATTCACCAAGAATTTATCTCCTGTCAAGTTCGAAGACATAGGTTGAGGCCTTCGTTTAATTTCCTATTCACCATAATCTCAAGGAGGAGTATTGAGAATTATATAAGATGCTAAGTCTAACCCATTCTATTTCTGCTCTTCTATTACAGCCAGGTCTAGACGTCTTATGTAATATGACAACATTATGGTCTAGGTTCTTATCACCTTATCTATGACATCATAGATAGCTATTCTAGGGAGCCTATAGCATAACTCCCTCTTATCTCTTATCATAGTCACATGACATGATATTAGAGTTCGTGTCAATATGTACAAACAGTACTTAGACACTATCATCTCCTCTGTGAAACAAACTCAAGCTTCTCACCACTACAAGATATCTGGTTAGTGAGCTTTCTCATTAACATCACTTCCTACTGTCACTCCTCTAGAGATTTGGTCCTCCATTCTCTTTAACAATCCCTAGACTATCTACACTTAAGCCACATGGATCATATCTCTCAGACTTGTGCTGCAAAGCTTTTTCAGGTTTATAATGAATGGTTAAGCAGGGACTGAGCTTGGAGTATTCAGGTATACCTACCTTTCTACTCATGCTGTTGTGAACTAACTTCACTGATACTATCCTAGGAGGCATTACCACCAAAAGCTACTCTTCTTGGGTTTGTCTTATTATTGGACAAAACAAATATATCTGTCATGAGTGGCAATCATACTACTCACCCAGTCCTGATAAGCTTTGCCAACATGTCAATGACACACATATCTGCATAAAAGTGTCACTTCATACCTATCTCCTGCTCACTCTACTTCCCATTGCCAAATTCACTCACAAAATCTCCCATGTTCATGGCCGCCTACAAGATCACCTTGTCCAGCAAGCACAAGTAGGTGTCATGATGAGTGACCTGGTCAGGAATTTACTGTATATTACTGTTTCACTCCATTGGCCATGTGGATCCCAGATACCCAAGAAGAGAGTATGCTGTTGGCCATAGGTTCTAAAGTCTCTCCTGTCACTACAGCCATGTTCAAAAGCTTTGGTGATCCATATCAACATCCTCCTCACACCACAAACAAAAACTCTCATGGCCATACATGCTGCATGTTCCCAACATTCATCAAGAGATTACAAGAAGTTTCTCAAAGTGATTAAATCTTTGGGTTTAAATGGAGTTGTCAAGCCAGTCTGGATGGACTGGCTTCTATCTGACCTTTTTTGCTTTCTTTTGATTGAACCCTTGCATCACTTTCATCATTTTTCTTGGGATCACAATATTCAATGATGTCTGATGGCTTTTGGTGCTAATGAGCTGGACTTTCGTTTTTCAATAATCCAGACTCTTGGCTACTGGGCATTCAATAAAGGGCTGCCAAAACTGGAGCAAGTTACCAGCTATGATCACCACACCATCCAGCACTACATCATTCCCAGTGGTGTTCCTCAAAGCCTCCTCATTGCTGTTTGTACACTTTTCAATTTCCACTATCTTGCCCAAGCACACATGTTCACAACAGACTCACTTGATCATGTTACCCAAGGTTGCTCTTGATGAATTCCATGACCACAAACCTGCTATCATTTGCCAAGGTGCACAAAAGGATTGAAGGATCTTCAAGCTGAGCATGCCCACATCAATGAAAGTAAAGTGCCAGCCCATGCCAGCAACAATCAGAACTACTATAATCAGATCTCCTGCTATCTCAACCAGCTGGACAAGTGCTTCCAACTTGACTTGGCAACATACTTTGAAGAATGCTGCTTCATGGTTCCTTCTCTACATGAAGTTAAGGACTGCAAAAAAGCTCACAAACTGAACACTGTAGGAAGTGAGAGCACAGTCACTAGGATGCATCTTCTCAAGTGAGCAGTTAGGGCCAATAGAGAGCACATTGGCAAGGTAACCCCCCTAACATTTATCTCTTGCCCTGCCCACCTGATTCCCAATTTCAGCACTGAGGCACATTTACATCTGACTAAGTTGAGCAGTTGTGAACTAAGCAGAGAGTTCTGGCTCAATAAATATTGGTTGAAGGAGTCATATTACACATTATCTACCATCTAGGTACTCAATATGGATAGCTGGTCCATATTACATAGTACTGAGAACCTTGTGTGTTTTCATCTGATGACCATCAATTTTCTTTGATCACATACATCACTAGCCATCTCTTAAACCTCCATCTACCTCTATCATGCTAGAAAATCACTCCAAGTCCAAGTCCACTGACAGTTGAGAACAAAAAACTTGAGTAATCAATATTACTAATGTGAAACTACTCATGTAACTTTTTGTGACAGGAAAACAGCCTCAGACCACAGGCTACCCCATACAACTTGCTGATGGTGAGCCTCACTGTTGAAATGATGACTTGAAGCAGAAAGACTTACTGAAAGTTGCAGTTGCCAACCAGTCCAACTGTTATTGTCCCATCATGGACCAGTTGCCAAAGACTAACACCTGACAGGCCATTGTAAAGCCTACTTGGGTGGAAGGAAGACAGCATTTATTTCTGGCACACATGTACCCAGAACACCTTTTACTTCCAGAGAACCAGACAATCAAGATGTTGTTTCACACCTTATATGCCAAATGTTACTACAAAGGTGGAAAATGGATTGAATATTCTATGGTTCACTATGGTCAGAATTCAGATCATAAGAATAACCTTGCAAAGTTCTTGAATGGTAGTTCTTGAATGGTGTGTGCCACTACATATATGTAGTACGTGTGGAATATCTTATTTGTGAGTCTTTTGTTTTCTCTGGTGCCCATGCGGGTCAAAGTGGTTCAGCTACTAAGTTACCTGTACATAGTGAATGGAATGTCAAATCCACAACCAAACCCTTGGATGGCACATATGCAACAAAGAAAATCAACATTACATGTTACTTTCCAACTCCCAACAAAGCACCATACCTGGGAAAAAGTCATAACATTCTGTAAGGAAGACCCAAGCTGACTCCAAGGAAAACAGACAAAGAGTCATTTGTAGGAATTACTGGCAAGGTATTATGTCTATTTGGTAAGCAAGATCACTGTTACTTTGTCTTTTGTATTTACATTCTTGGGTCCTCCATCTATGTATCTCATGATATTCCATTGCAGCAGATCAGTTTCAATATGTCTCTTTGATATCAACTCTGAACAACTCCAATTCCGGCACATTCTAATTGGCATCTCCTTCTCTGACTATGCAAACATCAGATTTGATATCTTGATCAAGTGGGACAGTAAATTTGTGATAGAAGTTTGCGAATCCTAGGAATGAGTGAATGCCTTTGACAGAAGCAGGGGGCTTCCAGTCACGAATTGTGGTTAATTTGACAGGATCCATCACGATTTGTCCTTGGCCAATGATCATGCCGAGGAACTCCATCTTGGGAGCGTTGAAGAGGCATTTGGAGAGTTTTAGAGAGAGACCATGTTCACAGAGACGAAGGAGTACACGGTGGGTGCATTCATGGTGGAGGGCGACATCCCCTTGAGTATGGATGCCGAGGTCATCCATATAGATCTTAAGCCATCGTTCTGCAATCATGTTGGTGAAGATGTGGTTTATGAATGCTTGAAACGTAGGTGGGGCATTGCAAAATCCAAAGAACATTATGGTGGATTCAAAGAGTCCAAAGGGGGTGATGAACGCAGCCTTCCATTGATCAGTTTTGTGAATTTGGATGTTGTTGTACCCCCAGCGGATGTTGAACTTGGTGAACAGGGTAGAGTCTTTCATGTCGTCGATGAGTTCAGGAATAAGTGGTAGGGGGTAGGTGTTCCAAACAGTATGGGAATTTAGATATTGACAGTCCTGACAGGGGCGAAGAGAGCCATCTTTTTTTGGGACAAAAAAGAATGGTGCTGCTTGGGGGGACTTGGATGGAAGAATGCGCCCACTCTTGAGGTGTTCTTCAACAAAGGCTTGGCAGGCCTCTTTCTCTTTGGGGTTTAGAGGGTAAACTTTGGTGATTTTTGGTATGAAAGACGGCTTAAGGTCAATGGTGTGGTCATAGGGGCGATGAGGGGGGAGAACATGAAACAACCCAATGGTAACCAGCATCAACTGGTACTCTAGGGAATTGAAGAATCGAATACACGCCGAAGGCGCTAGCAATCAGTTGCGGAGGTGATCTCACTGGTTGATATGGGGAAAACCAAGAGAACTAAACTGGAGTTCTCTGGCTGGGACTTGCGCCCTTATATATTACTACATGTGTTTGTACATATGTGTACCGGATCTACCGATGACTGTTCTAGAATATTCTGGTATCTAGTGGCATGAGGTAGAAGCATGCATCAAGCATGGCCATGAAATGGAAAGGAAGTAAAGCATGAGGCAACCGCACGGTGGTGGCAGAATGGAAGCGAAGAGAAGTAAGACATAGCCATGCACTGCATGGGGATTAATGAGGTGAGGAGTGCATGAGGCATGGGAGTGAAATGAAAAGAGAAGCATAGGGACAGCATGGCTGTCATATGTTAATCTGATAAGATAAAGAAAGAAAAGAAAAACGACTAAGTCCGTTAAGATGCTGTTAGGCGTATCGAGCCATAACAGAACATCATATGTTTTTTCTGAGAACACATCTTCGAAGTCTTTGCATCATTCGGGAAACGAGATTTCAGAGGTCTTGGCCTCTTGGGCAAGTCGGGTGGATAAGGTGATTTTTTGGATTGATTCATCCAACGGGTCCTCAGGAGGGAGGTACTCACGAGGAGATGCATCAACCTTTGAGGAGTACCATTGGTCGTATAGGGACGTGAGTTCTCAATCCACATCAAGACCTAACCAGTGCAGTAAGTATCATTGAGGTAGGATGTGTTCATCATAGTCAGTAGGGGACAAAGCAGGGAAGGAGAGAGAGTGGGATTTCCAATCAATACGAGGATTCCAGGTCTTGAGCCAAGGCATTCCCAGAATAATCTGATGATGTCCTAATCCCACAACCATGAGTTCAAGGTCTTCAGGTTCCTTGGAAAGAAGCATGTGAGTGGATGCCTTCCACATGATAGCACCTCATTTATTGAGGGAACCATTGACGTTAAAGGTGCGTACGGGTTGGGACATTTTTTTAGGGGGAAGTTTGCGAGTGATAGGAGGCC
>JBBPRK010001555.1:0-11648 GCA_038093075.1 Boletus patriciae | reverse complement strand
CTAGAGGTGCTGTCCAAGGCACTAGCAATGGATCAGGAGTCGCTATCTGGTGGCTTTATGGGGAAAGACCAAGAGAACTAGACTGGAGTTCTCTGGCAGCGGCTTAGGCCTTAAATACTACTACTGGGTTTGTACATGATTGTACCGAATCTATGTACTGATACGTGTCCGAACATAGACTTAAGTATGTAAGTAACATGAGGAAGGGGCATGCATCAAGCATAGCCATGGAATGGAAGGAGGACATGATGTAACCGCATGGCGGTGGCAGAATGGAAGAGAAGGCGCAGCCTTTATGAAAGACATGCATAGGGGGTGTGCATCAAGCACTGCCATAAAGAAGGATGAAAGGTTAACATGAGGCATGTGGGAAATGAATGAAAGAAGCATAGAAGTGCACAGCACTGATGTGAAATGAAAGTCATGCACTGCACAAGGTAAAGGGCAGGCGCAAGCCTGGTGCGAAGGCAGTGTAGCTGTCATGAGACTAAAGAGGATCTTATCAGTCAAGACAAGAGATAAGATAAGAAACAAAAGAAAAATCGTAAGAAGTTCGTTATGTTAGGCGCTAGAGAGTGACCGTAACACCGCGAGTTTGGCTGCCACTCTATCAGTTGCAGGGTTAACTGGTGGTAGCTGGGGAGACTTAGCAGGAGAATTAAGACTGTTCATGGAAGCACAGCAGGATGCACTGGACGCAACCAGGATCCTGAACATAAACTTATCACAAGAAGTTGACCAGTTGAAAGCACAACTTCTGGCCATACCATCGAGCGGCCCGAGTGCAGGGACAAGGGCTCCACCCGAGCCAAAATTATCAAAGATCTTTTCTGACCCTGGGAACTTCAACGGTTTGCCTGGGAAGAAATTTGAAGAATGGTGGACATGTGTCCACAGTTGGCGATATGAAAACACTGCTGCACTCCCAGATCGAAAGGCAATCTCCGCTGTGCTCTCATGCATGGTAGGAGGAAGAGCTGGTGACTTTGCAAGGAGCCAGCTGAACGCCATTCTAAGGGGAGTAGGAGAAACTGACTGGGATGACTTCGCTACCCTGGTCGAAAAACACTTTAGGTCCACCAATGAAAAGGACCAGAACTGGTTAGTCCTCCGGAACTTAAAACAAAAGGACCACCCCATGGAGGCGTTCTTGCTGAAATTTGAGAACTACGCCCTCCTTGCGGATTACGATGAAACCCAGCAAATAGAACTGCTGGAGCAAAACGTGGACAGAGAAATCGTCTTGCGTCTAATTTTAGAAAAGGGATGCTATACGTTCCTAGATACATTCAAGACCGATCTTCGGCAAGCAGGGGCCCGCAAACAGCTCCTAAGTTTTATACAGCAAGGAATGGCGGAACGGGTCAAGCAGAAAGACCCTAACGCCATGGACATTGATGCCGTAAAGACAGGCGGCAAGAACAAATGTTTCAACTGTCAGCAAGAAGAACATTTTGGCAAGGATTGCCCGAAGCCGAAGCTGCAGTGCCCAAAATGCCACTTCTTCGGAGGTGGTCATCAAAAGGCATGCTCCAAGAGGGGCAAAGGCAAGGGCAATGGGGCCAGCCGCCAAGTGTGGACTGCGGACTCCGAAGACAAGCCCGCAACCTCCTGGGATGAGGATAAAAGCACCAACAAGGACAACAAGGGAAAAGGTCATGATTGGACCTCTTCCATAAAAGGAATGTCACTGGATGAGGCTAGGGCCTGGTTCAAAGATTACAAAACTCTCGCTGCCAAGTTGGTGGGAAAAGCCTAGCTCCAACACACGTGTCTGGGTGTGTGAAGGGGCGTAACCGATATGAAAACCTCACCGTGGAAGAAATCGTTGACAACGAGGATTCCGCAGTAACAAACCTTATTTCCAATTCGCTGTCAGAGGGGTCCCCTAGTGGGCTCGGCAGGGACATTAAACCTGTGCTCAATTCCTCTACAAAAAACAAAAATAGTTCAGAAATCCCAGATGATGCTTATGTGCGAAGCGTAAGGCCCGCACAAGAAATCAATCTTTCCATTCAAATTGCGCCATTTACGCAGCGGCAAAACTTTACTCAGACAGACGCGCTCCTGGACTCAGGTGCTAACACGATCTTTATCGACAAAATGTGGGCAGAAACACACAAGGTCCCACTTATCCCTCTTCGAAACCCTATTCCTGTGTACAACGTGGACAGAACACGTAACTCTGCTGGAAGCATTACACATTCTGCGGAGCTGGTCGTAGAATTCCAGGGACATCGTGAGAAAGTCACAGCAGAAGTGACTGATCTGGGAAAGAACCCCTTCATTTTGGGCTTCTCATGGTTGCAACACCACAACCCGGAAATTGATTGGACAAAAGGCACTGTCAAGATGACACGTTGCCCACGCCACTGTCACATGCTACAGGACAAGTCCACTTTCATCCAAGAGGTGGAAGAAGAGGAATACGATAACCAATATTACGTCCATGAAACAATCCGCGCACTGGAAGCGCAACAGGAATCTCAGAAACCTAGAGAGAAAACCCCCGAGGAGCTAGTCCTGGTGGAATACCATAAATACCTTAACGTATTCTCAAAAAAGGAATCGGAACGGATGCCGATCAGAAAACCATGGGATCATGCTATAGATCTCAAGGACACGTTAGATTGGCCTGAGCCAAAGAACGTAAAAGGAGTAAGAAGCTTCCTAGGACTGGCAAACTTCTATTGAAGGTTCATAAAAGACTACATGCGTGTTGCATGCCCACTACATGACCTAACCAAGAAAGAAGAACCCTTTCAATGGGAACAGCCCCAGCAACACACGTTTGACACGCTTAAGGAACATTTCACCACAGCTCCGGTACTCACGTTCCTGGATCTAGATTGCAAATTCCGCCTGGAATCGGATGCTAGCAATTACGCTACAGGCGCAGTACTATCTATTGAGAAGGACGGCATATGGCATCCTGTCGCATTCTCTTCCCACTCCATGACGCCGCAAGAACGGAACTACCCGGTCACTGACAAAGAAATGCTATCAGTCATCCAAGCGCTGGAACAATGGCGTCACTACCTAGAAGGTGCTAGACACCAATTTGAAATTTGGAACGACCATGCAAGTTTGCAGTGGTTCATGATGAGACAGGATCTCAACCGTCGGCAATGTACCTCTCACGGTTCAACATGTTGTGGTTCTACAAGCCTGGCCACACGATGATGAAACCAGATACTCTCTCCAGAAGAGAAGATCACACTGCGGGAATAGAAGATGACAACAAAGGAATCGTTGTTATCACCCCGGATATGATTAGGACAACCATCCTTATTGCAGATGATGGGAATATATTAAAACAAAAAATATTCAACGCCACGTGCCTCCTGAATGAAGCAGATATTCAGAGGCTGTGTAAGAAGAACTCCATCTGCGAAGAGCACGATGGATGCCTATACGACACTTTTGGCAGACTTTACGTGCTGGAAAGCAACATACTACGGATGGAAATCATCCAGAAATATCATGACTCCCCGGTCGCAGGACATCCAGGATATGAGAAAACCATAGAACTGTTGCAGCGCAACTACTGGTGGCTTGGAATGGCTACCTTAGTCAAAGATTACGTCGCTAGATGTGACACATGCCAAAGATTCAAGGGATCTAATCAGGTCCCAGCTGGCCTCCTCCAACCACTCCCTATTCCGAATACCCTGTGGGAACACATATCAGCTGATTTCATTATGGACCTTCCCCTTTCCCACGGCTACGACTCGATCTTGATGGTCGTTGATCGCTTGTACGAAAACATGTTCGGCCCTGGACACAGCAAAGTTGTTCTTGGCAAACGTATGAAAGCATCATGGCCTTCCACGTTCCATTACATCGGACTGAGGCCCGCAGTTCACGGCATAAGTTATGCAGGAGCTTAACAAGGCCCTTGGTATCTGGTATCACCACTAAGCTATCGACATCTTTCCATCCGCACACAGATGGACAAACAGAGATCATCAACAAGGAGATTGGAAAGTTCTTATGAATCTACTGCTTTGAAAAGCAAGATTCATGGTTCGCCTGGCTGCCAATCGCCCAATTCTCCATTAATACAAAGAAACACGCTTCAACCAAGAAGTCGCCCTTTGACGTGACACGGTCATACCTTCCTCGCATGGGAATTGAACCCATAAGTTCGGACAAAGCCCCAGCGGCTCAGAAGTTCGCAGCCGAAATGGAAGACATAATAGAAAGCGTCAAAGAAAATATGAAACAGGCACAAGACCGAATGAAGGTCAACGCCAATAAAAACCGCTCAGCAGTGCCTGAGTATACCATCGGCCAGCAAGTCTGGCTATCCACAGAAAACTTACGTTTGACATGTGCCTCTCACAAGCTATCCGACCGATGGCTTGGCCCGTATACCATCATCGGCTTGGCAGGGCCCAACGCCGTTGAATTAAAATTACCAAAATTGATGCAAATCCACCCTGTAGTAAACGTCTCACGGGTTAAACCTTACCATGACCGACTAGAGGGGCAACCCTCGCACCAGCCGGGACCCGTCAATGTCACTGAAGACAGAGACAACGAATGGGAGGTGGACCGGATCATTGATTCCCATTATAAAAATAAAAAACTGGAATTCCTCGTTCACTGGAAAGGCTATGACGACACAGATCGTACCTGGGAACCAAAAAGTAACCTCAGCAACGCAAAGGAAGCATTGAATGACTTCTACCACGCTAACCCCGTGGCACCCAGGGCCATTCAATCCCACCGGAGGATTTCTTACTACTTTTCCAAAAGAGGCTGGAGCCTTTTACGAGTCTTCACCCCAAGCAAATCCCTTTTGATCGCCTGGAAGTCGATCTTTAGAGAGGGGGTAGTGTTACAGCTCAGTACGCCTAACAGCGTCCTAACGGACTTAGTCGTTTTTCTTTCTTCCTTTATCTTATCAGATTAACTTATGACAGCCACGTGTTATGTATGATTGCTTCTTTTCCTCAACTGACCTCTTCTTTGACTTCCCCACACCGTTCCTCTTTACTACTGGAAGGGGGTATTCATCGCCTTTGTTCTTTCATCGCTTCGGACTTACATCTCCACCAATCGGCTCTCTTGCGCCGATTACGTAGCTCCTCTTACTCATTGTTTCCATCACCTTCTTTCTCGTTCTACGATGACACGTCCCTCTAACTAGGGCAGGTGTTACTTGGTCCGTGTGCACTCTCTCCTTCTATATAAACCATCGTACTTCCTGTTGTAGAATACTCAGTATGTCGCTATAATATTAGTAGGAATCTAACTATACCTGTAGAATACTCAGTATGTCACTGAAGTAGAACTAAAGGAAAGTAAACTGCGATGTAGCTATGATTAGGTAATCAAGTAGTACCAAATACGGAATAATAAATTCCAACACCTGTATCGTATCTCTAACTTTGACCTACTCAATATTCCTTCGAATATACCAAGGTCATTGCTCCTTGCCTCGGATCTCTCTTAGTCTTCGTCATACTATTGAGT
The DNA here is from genome assembly GCA_038093075.1 of Boletus patriciae. Lineage (NCBI taxonomy): Eukaryota > Fungi > Basidiomycota > Agaricomycetes > Boletales > Boletaceae > Boletus > Boletus patriciae. Next base: position 6,167 of record JBBPRK010001555.1, on the reverse strand, counting down.
CGACGCTCCTCTGAAACCTTCAAACCCCCAGCGTCCGTCTTGACGCTTGAACCCCTAAAGGGCAACCCTTAGGGCAATCTTTCGATCCATCGAGTCTACGCCTGTACCTACCCGGTCCTAGTGTAACAAAAGGTCAAAGTTTCCTTTCGAGGCTATCACCGTCATAGTCCTCCACCATTTCGTACCCACAGAACAACCCATCAATTCACCCTCAGAAGCCGAGCTCTCTGAACCGGAAGAAAACTCCGATCAAGACATTACCATATCATCTGACCTTGAACAAACCCAAGACCTCGACTTAGCCCACCAGCTCGCACACACCCACCTCCCTCGCGCCCCCACTCCCCCTTCCCCAACTCCAATCGCCTCCAACCCAGTCTTTCCCCCTCTTACCCCACTTCCCTTATCCTATGCACCTACCTCGTCACACCCTAAACCACCTTCACCCATGTCTTCCTCAAAACCCACTGAACTCCGTATTGGAGCACCAGAAGCCTTTGACAGATCTTATGATAAGTCCACCCAATGGTTGAACATGTAGAAAACTATAGTGTAGTCACTGGATTAGTAGACTAAATACATACCTGTAGAAAACTATAGTGTAGTCACTCAAGTAAACTACTGTACTCAACGACCGAAATAAGGTCGTGCTTATGTAAGCTACTACATATGAAACCCATACGAGATGAGTTTTCAACACTCCCCCTCAAGGAGTATGGGGAGAATCAAAGGAAATGTAGGTAGAAAACAAATAAACGTGTACCTCTCTTATTCCAATGAGAATAAATGAATATGTGGAATGTCGAAGCTGTCCGATGAGTCTTGAGAGTGCAGCGCTCGAGCGCTTTCCTAATACGGAAGTCGCGCCTCGCCTAGTGTAGCGCTCTTGCTGCAGCGCACGAGGTCGTCCTCGATAGCTCTAGTACCGTCGTCTTCGCGTTTCGGGCCTCGGAATTGCTCCTTCATCATCCCTAATCCGTGTACGACGTGTACGACGCATCCGATCCGTCCGATATGGCTTCGACGTGGCTGTACGACTTGGTAAGTCGATCTTCTTATTTTCGATCTTCTGATCCTTTTAGGTGGCGATTTAAGTCGTCCTCTTCGACGCGGTGGGTCTACGGACTCGGCAGGACGTCTGGGATGTATGTGAGGTGGTGTGGATGGCCTAGGTGCGTCGCTTGTCGTGCGTTTGCGCTTTCCGTTCTGACCTGATCTCTCTCCAGCTAGCAGCCTCGTTCCGACTCGTTTCGAGTCGTGGCTTGCGCCGCTCGTTGCGCCATCCTTGCTGCCTCGTCTCCCAGCGTTTCTGATGCCATGGCCATCATTGCGGCGCCTCCAATCACCCGTGACGCCTCTCGATGTCACCAGCTCGCCCATAGGGCCTCCCGGCCTGTTTCTTCGACATGATGCATTCGTTTCGACGATGCGCTCGTCCCGGACACTGCTGGGACCCACCCTATCATATCCAGTGCGGTTGACAACGTTTGCGCTGTCCGGATCGCCCTCGACGCATTGCGACACCTCTGGCTCGACCGCATGGCTTCCCGACCTGGTATCTCGACGTAGCACGTTCGTTTCGATGACGCGCTCGTTCTCCATGGTCCTGGTACATTCTAGGTGACTCTGGACACCTCCTGATGCGACCGCTTTGCCGCGCGCTTCATCTGGCTCCTCTCGAGGTCTATATGGTGAGATTTCATCCTCCTTGGGCTTCGAGCGCTTGTGCTCAAGTTCTGACGCGCCCTGTGGTTTCTTCGGCCGCTCTCTAGCATCCTCGATGTTCCCTGGCGCTTCCGACGTGTCCGTCTCGGCGCTGGTGCGCTCGACGTCGCAGCTCGAGGCTTCTCTCCTCTCCCCTTCATGCTTGACGCTCGGGGACTCGGTGCGTTGTAGCGCGGGCTTGTCGGGTGGCTTCAGTGGTTCAGGTAAGTCATTCGACTCGTTTGCGAGTCGTTCCCGGCGCTGACGTGCTCCGTCTTCAGCTAATGCCTTCGGCGCGAGTTGTCGTGACTTGCTGCTGGCGTCGTTCGCTGCGCCATCGCTGCTACCTTGTCCACCATCGTATCCACCTCCCTGGACCTTTCGTTGGCCCTCGACGTCGCCCAGTGCGCTCCCACCTCGGCCGTTCACGTGCGCGTCCTCGCGCTGCTGCCGGTGGTCTGCGCTGGTGCTGTCGGCGCGCTCGGCTGACTGTGCGCTGTCGCGTGCTGACGTCGTCGCGCCGTCATACCTTCGTGGGCTTTCCATCTGTGCTCCGAGTGGTTGGTGCACGCGGACTCCAGCACTGCCGGTTGTTGATTGACCTTCTCGCCCCTCGGGCGGCATGCTGGGTTGTCTGCGAGTTCGTGCGCTTGCGTCCGTAGACGCGACCTCTCAGCGTTTGTTGTCTTTCGTCGTACGAGTTCCCTCGTCAACCTCTCCACCCTCGACATCTCCACCCACTGCCTCCTCGTGGCTCTCCGCCACTTCATGGACCTTTCTGCTCGGTCTCTCGACTCGCGGTGTCCACGTCGGCTGCGTGGTGGTCGATTCGTCGACTGGGACTTTGGCGCTGAGCTCGTCGCTCGCTGCAGTCCTTCGCCCCTCGAGTGATATGCTCTGGGCCTTGTCTGGTGGGTTGCACGACATGTCCTCTGGCCTCGTGGGCCCTGCGCTCGCGACGCGCTCTGTTACGTGGTACGTGGTCTTCCCGAGTTCTCGACTCCTTGCTAACCCTGGTGTGGCTGCGCGGCTTGTCGTAGGTGATTCGTGGTGCCGCGTTAGTACGGGAAGGTGGTGGTGGTGTCGTAGTGGTCGTCGTAGTGGTAGTAGAGCTCTGGAATAAATTTTCGACTTGTATAAAAGTTTCGTAGGCCGTTTTCGCGGTACGAATGTCGAATAGAACTGAATCCGGGATTGTCGTGATGATCAGGCACCTGGCTTCGGCGTTTCACTGTGCCCAGGTTCTCCATGTGTCATCGTTGGCTGTCGCCGGGTCTGGGGGTGTCTCGGTGCCGTCGTAGAGTGTAGCGAGTCCTTCGACACTTGCTGCGCTGAGTAAGTTCGCGCGGTACGTGTTCCAGTTGCTACCGTCCGCTTCGAGATTTGGTACTAAAATAAAAGTACCATCTTCGAGTTCGACTTCGTATGGCATCTTCGAGTCTGATTGAGTGAGCTAACAGGCGCTTGCGGGGCTCATAACCTGTAGAAAACTATAGTGTAGTCACTAAAGTAAACTACTGTACTCAACGACCAAAATAAGGTCGTGCTTATGTAAGCTACTAAATATGAAACCCATATGAGATGAGTTTTCAACAGAACGCTGTACGCTTCTACCTCCTCGTCAACGACAAAGTCTACAACACCGACAACAAAATGATCACCTTTGCCCTTTCCTACATGACCAAAGGGTCCGCCCTCACATGGGCCACCACATTCAGACAAAATGCTGTTGGAATTATATTCCATATATAGTATTATTGCTTACTAAGCATAGCTACATCGCACACTACCTTTTACCTTAGTTTACTTAGTGATTACTGAGTATTCTACAGGTTATGAGCCCTGGCCTGAAGCTTTCTCAGTTCCTCAACAGCTCACTCACTCAAAAATGGCTGGCGGAGAAATTTTCGCACTCAAACAAGATGGTTGGAATTGGTCAGTGTACAGGAAGATGCTTCTACACGAAGCGGATGTAGAAGGCTTACGAGGTTTATTTGATGGCATGGAAGCACAGCCGCTCGACGTACGCGGCACGGACAGCCTTTGGGACCAGTGGAACGCCCAGGCCATGTGTTTATTTGCTAGGCAATAGCACGGGTATACCCCTGGGTGTCCGGAGGCCTACCCGTACCCGTACCCGCTGTTTACCCGCATCCGCAACCACGGGTGCGGGTAAACGTGCGGGTAAGCCACAAGAGACCCGTACCAATACCCGTAGGGGGTATACCTGCGGGTATTGAGGTGAGCCGAGAATGAGGGTGAGACGAGAGATGATGCAGCGCACGCAATTGCGTGCGCTGCGTCGTGCCTCGTCGGCATTGTCGTGTGTGGAGGGTGTGTGGAGGGACCAGGCGAGGGCGAGGTGAGTCATCATCGTCGTCGTCCGCGAGAACACGGCGTCGTTGGCGTCGTTGGTCGAGGGAGCTGAGGACGCTGAGGACGAGATGAGAGATGACGCAGCACATGCAATTGCGTGCGCTGCGTCGTTCCTCGTTGGTGTCGTCGTTGTGTGTGGAGGGACCAGGCGAGGGTGAGGTGAGTCGTCGGCATTGGCGTCCACGAGAACGCGGCGTCGTCGGCATCGTTGGTCGAGGGTGAGGGTGAGGCGAGGAGGAGGAAGCGGTGGTGTTGGCATTGGCGTGTCGCCGGCGTCATCCTCGTCCTCATGAGGGGGGAGAGGGAGATGGCGTCAGCGTCGGCGCTGTTGCGTTGTTGTGGGGTGGGTGAGGACGAGGGAGGAGGACGAGGGCGAGGGCGACAGCACGTCGGTGTCGGTGCTGTTGCGTCTGCATCGTCATGGGGTGGGTGAGGACGAGGGAAGAGGGCAAGGACGAGGGTGACAGCGCGTCGGCATCAGCGCTGTTGCGTCGTCATAGGGTGGGTGATGTCGCCGGCGTCATCCTCGTCCTCATGAGGGGGGAGAGGGAGAGGGCGTCGGTGTCGGCGCTGTTGTGTCATCCGAGTCGTGGGGTGGGTGAGGACGAGGGCAACAGCGTTGTTGTTGTTGCCATTTGTCGTCATTGTGCCGTCGTCGCGTTGCCATGTCGTGCATTGCATCGTTTGTTGTCATTTGTCACTGCTTGTAGTCAGTTGAGGTTGAGGTGAGGGTGAGGTGAGGGCGAGGATGAGGACGAGACGAGGGACAGCACAATGCACGCAAATGCGTGCGTTATGCCGTTCCTTGTCGTCGTCGTCAGTTGAGGGAGGCCCGGAACGAGGGTGATCCTCGTCTCCCTTAGTCGAGACTGGGGGTGAGGTTCAGTGTGAGGATGGCGGCGTTGTTCCTCGTCGTTGTCTGTGTTGCGCCGTTCATCGTCGGTTGAGGTGAGGGCGAGCGTGAGCGTTCAACGGGTGAGTCTGTCAAAAAAGAATAAGCGAGGCGTGACTCACCACAGAAGTACTATAATTGGTAATAGACCCGCAGCGCGGGTACCGGTAAGGGTACGGGTATGGCACGGTGCTACCCGTACCCGTACCCGAGCAGTACCCGTACCTGGGACCCGTGCGGGTTACCCATACCCATGCTGTTGCCTAATATTCGCCATGACCATTCCCGACTCATTATTTCTTCGAATTTCCCACTTTGACACAGTGCGGGAAGTGTCGGGAATCCTGGTATTTCTTATTTGGATCTTCTTATCCTGATACCAGGTTCTAGAGTCATTTCCATTTGATTCTTTTACGCTATTCATATTACGAAGGCCTAGACCCTTATCTATGATGTCGTTATGACATCATGGGTCTAGATGCTTATCTCTTATCTATGGCGTCATTCTGACACCATATGATACCACTATTGTGTCATACCTTATCGGCCAATGGCCTTTATCCCTCTTATCTGTTATCAGGGCTGTGTATATGCATATAGCTAACTGCCACACATGTACAAATAGATACAGGGCAGTATAAGAGGCTGGCCCTATAGCCAGTCTCAATAACGAACTATCTTGTTCTTGTTCCCCCATCATCTGAACTCTGAGCTCACTCCCACTACACTCAAGTTACTCCTTTGTCGTAACCAAGAACCTACCAGAGTCCTAGTAAGTCTCCACTAGGATCGCACTCCCTTCCTGTCCCTGCGCAATCGAGGTCCTAGCGATCTTGATAGGAAGTTCTATTCTACCCACAGAGCCTATTCGAGAAGACTATGACTACTACGACCACTGTACACAACGCGCAGCATAGCGACACCATGCGGGTGGCTGCGCGCTCCACGAATGAAGTCAGAAATGGGTCAAGAAGACAATGGGATGACTCACCAAGGAACGGGACGTGTCGTGAGCGCGAATGCACGACGACGAACCAGGGGAGAGTCGAGACGAGAAGCAGAGTGGCCGAGAAGGGCGCGAAGACGCGCGGGAGAGTCGATGGAGAGGCAGCCGCAGCGCCGAGAGGACCGGGCACAGTGACCACAGCCAGGATGACTAGCGGTGTGAGCCTCGCGACCCCGGCGAGCAGCCCAG
>JBBPRK010001554.1:0-11652 GCA_038093075.1 Boletus patriciae | reverse complement strand
CGCTCAGGCGGCATAACGAAGCGCACGAGCCGGGTGGACTTACAGCAGTAAAGCTTGGCGGTGTCAAGACCGATCCCGCCGCTTGCGCCTGTCAACCCACGCGTTGTCAAGTTGGTCGGGTACGCCAGGACAAAGTACTGCACCTGTGACGAGAACGTGTACGCCTTTGAGTCCCAGGTCCATGGATTGATACGCAAGATGCTATAACGTGGTCGTACGTGGCGAAAAAGATTCGACGCTCTTAATCGGCTCGTCGTGCCTAGCGACGTGCACAAGATGGCTAGCTCTAGACGATCACCTGGTTGTGGAGCTGATCGTTGGCTACTATGTTTCAGCAGCCTGGGAAGTGTCGCTCACTGTGGAAATAACGTTGCGGTTTGGCTGCAAATGGACATCAAGAAAGAGGTACACACCTCATTATTCGGTCCGTTGGTTACGATGATCTCACGTGTCCTGGCGTACAACCAAGATGGTCTAGACCGAGCTGGGTCGGAAGTGGTCAGCTTACATTGGTAACAGCAAGAAATCGGACGGACGTGGGTTACGATGCGACTGCTACCTTTTCACAGTTCATTCGCTGCCTGAGGCAGCCTCCACTGGTTGGAGCAAGATCCGAGTCCGGCCCGAGGTCCGCTCCAACAAACCAAGACATCAACTTCAAATCTATAAACCTAAAACTGAGCGGGCAACGACAGAGCTGGCTGAGCCTTACGAACCACACAATGAACCTAGAGGCCGACGCACCTCCCTTGTAAGTATATGCAGAACTTGAAGATGCGGCACCGATGTTGAACCATGAGACCAAAAAGTGAGCATGTCAATTTCCAAGTGGAATCCCCATTTCTTACATAGATACGTGGGAACGACGTGATAGGAGAACGAACACAGAATGACCGTTCTCTGGGATAGTGTAGCTGTGCGCTTTCGGCTGGGCAGGAAGAAACACATGGTAACAATGTTACTAACAACGTAACACAATGATGGACGAATGCCGATGAACTCGTCGTTTTGAAGATTGAGGCCACCATTAGCAGACGTGGTGGACATAGTGGTACTCGGGCGAGGACTCATCTACAGGCGAGGATACGACCAGCCCATGATATTGATAAACGGGGTGTTCTTTTACGAAGGTCAAAACCTCCGAGTCAAGGCTCCACCGATGTGACATTGACAAACTAGACCAAGTAATCACAGCCGCCGTGACCAAAGGTTCATAAGCTGAGGGAGCCTGAGAAAGCCCCCTCCAACCAACTCCCTCGTGGTGCACCAAACATGAACTTGAATGCTGAACTTGATGCCGAACTTGTTGAGCGAATGGCTCAGCGGACCGTCTTGTATATGAATAGGTATTGCTTTCTGTAACTCCATCAATGTATGCTCACGGACGCCATCTCTCATTTAGCTTTGATGAACATACGAGAGCTATTCGAGGTCAAGACAAGGAGGAAATTGCTAAAGCATATCACGAAGTCAGCAAGAATGGTGGTTTGCTTCCACCAGGTGGCCCTGGGAAGAGCCCAAGTGACGACGAATTGGCTAGTATAGAGCAATCACTTCGTACTCCAGCTCACACCATATACGAGTAAGTATCCAAGTATCATTCCTTATTTGTCTATTTCCGGGTTAGAGACTGATGTTTTATCAGCCATGTCTTGATCTCGCTCTCTGCGCACAGCTTGCTGTTGTCTCACCTCGAGGTGGTTAGAAGGCTGTCACCTGACATTGCGGATAAGATAGACGCGAGAGCTGTTGAGTTGAGGTAACGGTAGTTTCATTTGACGATGCTCAAAGCTAATGACTGCCAAATGTAGGTCACAAACGAGACCCAAAAGAGAAGACCCGGCCCCACCGTCCACAAAGGGTCGATTTGGGCCTTTTGTGCCTCCACCTCCGCTCCCTGAGCTGGCGAGGCCCACTGCACCTGTCTTAACCCCACTCGATGAGGGCCTTGTCCAGACGATGTTGGCCTCGCCCGAATCTGCTCTTATGGGCAAATTGTTTTTCTTGGAAGTCGCTGACTTCTACTACCGCGTTGTGGGGATTGTGCGGTCAATGGATGCCCCATGTATCTTTCAGGTTCAATATGATGGTGTTGTGTAAGACGAAACCTGCTAATTCGTGCAGTAAGCTGACTGCCCTGATAGCTCCGCGGACGATTGCCCTGAATCCGAGATGAAGAGTATGTTGATGGATAGTGCTGCTGTCGACCTCTAAGCCGATCCTTGTATGTTATGTTGGCATTACCAGCTTGAACGTTATGCACTCTATTCTTTTTTTTGTCATGATCTGCCAGTGACAGTGATCAAACCGTGACTCCAAGGGTTCAGTACTACTAGTGAGAGCTGTATCCGACGATTGCATGGAAAACAACAATCTCATGCCTCCGCAGCTTTGGTACATCAGTTTCTGTCACGCGCGAAGGTTAATTTCAACGACAGCAAGCCGAACCAGGAACTCTGACGAACTCGTGATGCGGCGAATTCACTCGAGCTTGGCTATCTGCCTTGTACCGACAGTGGGCCTCCGTCCATCGATCATCACTGGCAGTGCCCAGGTTACCAGCGGCGAAGTGGTCGGCTGATTCTTGGCCTCGACTGCCTGTCGTTCAAATTTCAAGCTTCACTACGGCGCGCGATGCGCGTGCCCAAACAACCAAGTCACCGGGTGGATAGTAGCAGATTCGTCATTCCAAGGGGTTGTAAAACCGCAGTAAGGTCCCTGGTTCTGAAAAACACAGTTTCCCCGCCGAGCGCTGCCTACCAGTACCCTCAACCTTTGTTGGCCAATTCACAAGCACATTCTATCGCTCGTGGACTATTCGATGTCTACAACAACCACACTACTGCGGCACAAAGGGTCACTAAAACATATCTTCCCTCTCATCCCATCAAACGTGATGTTCCTGTTAAGCCACGTATCCCCGAGGTGACTCCATTTGGCAAGTAAAAACTTGCCGCAATCGACGACCCATTCTTCCTGTCTGGTGTCGATCGTGAACTTCATGATATGATCGCTATTGAACGTTTCGGAGCGTCGTCTGAAACCTCTCACCTCTCCCTCCTCGGATACATCGACGTATTGCCCGGAAGAGTAGATCTCGGTTCCATAGGGCCATGTCGGCTTGTCCCCGTTCGGAAAAAAACTATAGTGCCGTATTTCAATGGCCGCCATCGGTAAGACACTGTCAACACAAGGTTTTGGGAGCGCCAGATCAACGCGTGTGACCTGAGAACTACGACTGGTGTAATCTAGAAGGCTCAGGTGTGTAACCCCAGTGACAGGGTCAACGAGAGGGTTCAAGACCTCGACATTCGACGGGTGGAAACGTTCCACGACGCCTTCGTGAGTGAGACAAAGGACACGGTTGCCATTCTTCACTGAAGAACCATCAGGAGGAAGTGTGAACACTTGCATGACGGTAGGATAGTTGGGTGAAGCGTAATAGGCAAGTGAGATGATGCATGTATTTGTTAGGGCGATTTCAGTGAGCGCTGGGCCAGTGCCAAAGCCAGTGCACCAAAATGTCTGGCCCTGTGTCCCCAATTCGGAACCATGTCACTTGACGTGCGTCATCGTACGAACCAACACGTACCAGTGCAACACGAAACTCTGGCAATTCGTAGAATACACGAGTTCGTGTATCAAACACCATGCGCGGAGTAGTTGAGATAGAAAGGAATGGTGAATTTCTAGCAAAAAATTTCTCCCTGCCATGGTCGTAGGGGGGTGTGTCTGCGGGGCCATCTATGACAGCCGAGTCGACCAGCTCGCCAGACTCGCCGTTCAACCGAAACTCCAACAGCTTCCTGTAGGAGAATCCATGAAAACGACGTCCAAGTAAGGGCTCGATGCCGATCGAGAGGACAAGGTAGACATACCACCCTGAAAAGATGGGCTCGGAGCTCGAACCGGACCTCAACACAAACAATACATACACGACACACTGTCCCTCCACAGATGTCATCGAACACATGTCCCACAGTGACAGCTGCAGTTCGTCCTGCTCCCACAAAATGCGCTGCGCACCCGTCTCGGTGTCGTGTAGTACCAATCGTCTAGCCAGTTCGCAAGTGACGAGCCATCGTCCGTGGATGAGCCTAGGGGTGGAAATGGTTGGTTCCCCTTTCAGCTCAGTCTTGACGCACGATATATCTCGAATAGGCCGTGTCGTCCATGACTGCGCAAGCCGTGCCGATTTGACGAGGTTTCGCTCGAGCGACGCATTGGATTGAGAGGGAAATGGTCCAGGTGGACGAGGGTAAGGCGCATCTGCATACAAACTTTTCCAAAGGGCACGATCGTAGGTGAGGGTGCGGAACCACTTTGAAACCTGCCAGAGAGGGGGGCGTAAGTATACTGGAACTTGCAAAGTAAAGCAGACTCGCTGTTCGCAACCGGACGATATCTAGAGGGTCCATGTAATAGAAAATCTGGCCAATAAGTTCCGCTGGAAAGATGCACTGGGCAACCATATTCGTCGATTACGATCAATAGCTTGACTTGGGGGTCTCCAGTGCACAGCTGGTGAGCACTTCGACGCGCGTGTCCAAACAGAGGTGGTGAGAAAGGAATGAGACGAGCGCACAAAACCCCAAATCTGATAGCGAAACAATAGATCCGGGATCAAATCCGACCCTAAAGTAATTTGGGGTGGACATAGTATCACGCCCCCTGAGCCACTATCACACAGTGGGTAGTCATCGGCGGTGCAGATTATGTGCCTTTGAAGGGATTCACGGAAGTTTCTATGCTTTCAAAGAAAGGTGTACACGGTAACGACCATGACGTCGTGCCATGTCTACTGATCGGATTCTTATGTACCCCACAATATTGACAGACACCCACGTGTACAGGCTTTCACCGCTCGTTTTTGTTTGCTCCTTCATCAGCTTCGGGCCAGTATCATGGACACCATCATAGACACTTCCGCAACGTCGCTGTACAACTCGCTGCCGTCCATCTCGTTCAACCCCACCGCATGGAACATCGTCGCCCGCAACGGTAAGGCCAACTCCAAAGCGTCCTTTCACACCAAATCCTGAACCCAACGGGACGCGCGCATAGAGTACACCAACAAGACGATCACCCGGAGTCTCTTTGGCGGCAACGCACGTTACGGTTGCTACTTTCTCGCCGTGTTGATATGCTCGTTTGGCATCTTGCGTGACCACCTGTGCGTACGCGTGCTTTGTCCACGTGTTCGAACGCTCACTCAACGTGTAGGTACCAGCGCGCGCTGGCCGACCAGCCTCGCGTGCCCTTCCCATCGTCATGTTTGCCCTCGGTCAAACGTTTATCGTCACCTCGACCTACGCGCTCGGGATCACGGGGACGTTCCTCGGGGACTATTTTGGATCTTGATGGATCATCGCGTGGAAGGATTCCCTTTTAACGTGTTGAGGGACCCCGTCCGATGTGACAAGCTAGACCAAGTAATCACAGCCGCCGTGACCAAAGGTCCATAAGCTGAGGGAGCCTGAGAAAGCCTCCACCAACCAACTCCCTCGTGGTGCAGCACACATGAGCTTGATGCCGAACTTGCTGAGCGAATGGCTCAGCGGACCGTCTTGTATATGAATAGGTATTGCTTTCTGTGACTCCAGCAACGTAGGCTCACGGAAGCCATCTCTCATTTAGCTTTGATGAACATACAAGAGTTATTCGAGGTAAAGATAAAGAAGAAACCGCTAAATTATATCACGAAGTCAGCAAGAGTGGTGATTTGCTTCCACCAGGTGGTCCTCAGAAGAGCCTAGGTGACGCGAATTGGCTAGTTTAGAGCAATCACTTCGTACTCCAGCTCACACCATATACGAGTAAGTTTCGAATATCATTCCTTATTTATGTCTATTTCCGGGTTAGACACTTATGTTTTATCAGTGTCTTGATCTCACTCTCTGCGCACAATTTACTGTTGTCGTTAGAAGCCTGTCAGGACCTGACATTGCAGATAGGATAGACACGAGAACTGTTGAGTTGAGGTAACGGTAGTTTCATTTGACTATGCTCAAAGCTAATGACTGCCAAATGTAGGTCACAAACAAGACCCAAAAGGGAAGACCCAGCCCCACCGTCCACAAAGGGTCGATTTGGGCCTCTTGTGCCTCCACCTCCGCTCCCTGAGCTGGCGAGGCCCACTGCACCTGTCTTAACCCCACTCGATGAGGGTCTTGTCCAGACAATGTTAGCCTCGCCCGAATCTGCTCTTTTGGGTGAATTGTTTTTCTTGGAAGTCGCTGACTTCTACTAGCCCTGATAGTTCTGCGGGCGATTACCCTGAATCTGAGATGAAGAGCATGTTGATGGATAGTGCTGCTGTCGACTTCCAAGCCGATCCTTGTATGTTATGCTGGCGTTACCAGCTTGGACGTTATGCATTCTATTCTTTTGTCGTGATCTGCCAGTGACAGTGATCAAGCCGTGACTCCAAGGGTTCAGTACTACTGGTGAGAGCTGTATCCGACGTTTGCATGGAAAACAACGATCTCATCCCTCCGCAGCTTTGGTACATCAGTTTCTGTCACACGTGAAGGTTAATTTCGACGACAGCAAGCCGAACCAGTAACTCTGACTAACTCGTGATCCAGCGAATTCACTCGAGTTTGGCTATCATGATGTGCCTCGTACCGACAGTACCTACGTCCATCGATGATCGAGGTGCCCATCCAGCGGCGAAGCGTCGACTGCCAGTAATTCTTAGCCTCTGGATCGACTGCCTGTCGTTCAAACTTAAGCTTCCGAGTCACGGCGCGCGACGCGCGTGCCCGGTTCTGGTTCTGAAAAACAGTTTCCCCGAGCGCTGCCTACTAGTACCCTCAACCTAATTCACGAGCACATTCCATCGTTCGCGGACTACTCGATGTCTACAACAACCATAGTGCTGCGGTACAAGGGGTCAGTAAAACATATCTTCCCTCTCATCCCGTCAAACATGATGCCCCCGATACGCCACGTATTCTCGAGGTGACTCCATTCGGCAAGCAAAAGCTTGCCGCAATCGATGACCCATTCGTCTTGCCGAGTGTCGATCGTGAATTTCATGATATGATCGTTTTCGTCAAAAGGACGTCGATCAGGTATCCACCTATAGAAACCTCTCACCTCCCCCCCCTCGGATACATCGACGTATTGAAAGCAGGTTTTGTAGCGGCTTATCGGCTCGCTCTCATCCGGAGAGCCATAGTGCTGCATTCTAACGGTCATCGGTGAGACACCGTCGGCACAAGGTTCCGGGAGCGTCAGATCGACGCGTGTGACATGAAATCCACCAGGGCGGACGGTGTAATCTAGAAGGTTCAGGCATGTAGTCCCAGTGACGGGGCCAACGAGAGCGTTCAGGACCTCGACATCCAACAGGTGGAAATTTTCCATGGCGCCTTCGTGGGTGAGGCAAAGGACACGGTTGCCATTCTTCACCGAAGAACCATCAGGAGGAAGTGTGAACACTTGTATGACGGTAGGATACCTGAATGCAGCGTAACGGGCAAATAAGATGATGTATGTATTTGTTAGGGCGATTTGAGTGACCATTGGGTAGTTGCCGGTGTACCAAAATGTCTCGTCCTGTGTCCCCAATTCGGAACCATGTCACTTGACGTGCGTCATCGTACGAACCACCACGTACCAGTGCAACACGAAACTCGGGCAATTCGTAGAATACACGTGTTCGTGTGTCAAACACCAGGCGAGGAGCAGTTGGGATAGAGAGGAATGGTGAGTTTCTAGCACAAAATTTCTCCCCGCCATAGTAGTGGAAGGATGTGTCTGCAGGACCATCCATGACAGCCGAGTCAACCAGCTCGCCAGACTCGCCATTCAACCGAAACTCCAACAGCTTCCTGTAGGAGAATCCATGAAAACGACGTCCAAGTAAAGGCTGGATACCGATCGAGAGGACGAGTGTAGACATACCACCCTGACAAGATGGACTCGGAGCTCGAACGGGACTCCCATGCAAGCAACACATACACGACACACTGTCCCTCCACAGATGCCATCGAACACACGTCCCGCGGTGACAGCTGCAGTTCGTCCTGCTCCCACATAATGCGCTGCGCACCCGTCTCGGTGTCGTGTAGTACCAATCGTCTAGCCAGTTCGCAAGCGACGAGCCATCGTCCGTGGATGAGTCTAGGGATGGGAGTGATTCGTTCCCCTTTCAGCTTAGTCATGACGAACGATATGTCTCGAATAGGCCGTGTCGTCCATGACTGCGCAAGCCGTGCCGATCTGACGAGGTTTCGCTCGAGTGATGCATTGGATTGACAGGTAAATGGTCCAGGCGGACGAGGGTAAGGCGCATCTGCGTACAAACTTTTCCAAAGGGCACGATCGTAGGTGAGGGTGCGGAACCACTTTGAAACCTGCCAGAGAGAGGGGCGTAAGTATACTGGAACTTGCAAAGTAAAGTAGACTCGCTGTTCGCAATCGGACGATATCTAGAGGGTCCATGTAACAGAAAATCTGGCCAATAAGTTCTGCTGGAAAGATGCACTGGGCGGTCATATTCGTTGTGCACTGGTGAGATCCAAGCAAAGCATGCTAGCATGTCCCTTCCAGGATATTCGTGGGAATCACTTGTAGACCCCAAGGCATTTTCACCGCTGGTTTTTGTTTGCTCCTTCATCAGCTTCGGGCCAGTATCATGGACACCATCATAGACACTTCCGCAACGTCGCTGTACATCTCGCTGCTGTCCATCGCGTTCAACCCCACCGCATGGAACATCGTCGCCCGCAACGGTAAGGCCAACTCCAAAGCGTCCTTTCACACCAAATCCTGAACCCAACGGGACGCGCGCACAGAGTACACCAACAAGACGATCACCCGTCTCTTTGGCGGCAACGCACGTTACGGTTGCTACTTTCTCGCCGCGTTGATATTCTCGTTTGGCATCTTGCGTGACCACCTGTGCGTACGCGTGCCTTGTCCGCGTGTTCGAACGCTCACTCGACGTGTAGGTACCAGCGCGCGCTGGCCGACCAGCCTCGCGTGCCGTTGCTTCCAGAGCCGTATGCGACCACGCTCCCCGTCGTCATGTTTGCCCTCGGTCAAACGTTTGTCGTCACCTCGACCTACGCGCTCGGGATCACGGGGACGTTCCTCGGGGACTATTTTGGGATCTTGATGGATCATCGGGTGGAAGGATTCCCGTTTAACGTGTTGAGGGATCCCATGTACGTCGGAAGCACGTTGTGTTTTTCTGCCACTGCGCTGTGGTAAGTCCATTTTTCCGACGTGGTTTGCTTGTTTGAAGTTGAAATGGGTCGTGTTTCGAAGGTATGAACGCCCGGCTGGTCTGTTGATCACGTTGTACGTGTATGTCGTGTACATAATTGCCTTGCGCTTCGAGGGGTACGTCGTCCATGCTCCTAGTCTCTATGCCAGTGACTGACACGCTCGTAGGCCGTTTACCGACATGATCTACTCGAAACGCGCGGCGAAAAAGGAGTGATTTTTGGGGACCTGTTATGCCACCTTACGGACCTTATGAGTCATGACGACGTGTGTCTATTTGGGCTGCTCGTTGACCGGCTTCTCGAGCTAGAATACCCTATTAGATATTCTTTGCCACCTTGTGTGGTCATTCCAGTGGTATACGGACATGATGGCGGATGAATAGATCTATTCCACCCTTGATGGTTATCTGGGTTGTTCAGGAATGGCGTGAGGTTTCCTGTTCCCACCAATCAACCCGACGCTTTCTTCCTCATCGGCATCACCATCCCTGAACACGGTTGTCCCACTGTCCCCGTCATATTCCACTTCCTCTGAATCGAAGCGCGTCGTGAACGGGATACGAGCTGTCTTGGAAGCGAGGTGAGGGTAATATTGCCTGTACGAAAAGTAGGCGACACCGAGGCCGAGCGCAGACCCGGCGAGCACGTCGTCCCAATGGTCTGTCATGTCGACTCGGAAATGAGAATGGGCACAAACGATGTGGTATAGAACGCACGTCGGTAATCCATGGTACGCGAGAACGCCACCCAGGAGGCGATTACGAGGGGCACGAGCGACAGCCACACCTTGCTCTGCATAGGGATGTAAAGGCCATCAGTGTTCCGTTCATCTCGCTCCGACTTGGAATCGGAAGGGTGCTCACAGCATGTCCACGGGTATCAAACAGGCGGAGCTTGCCAGCAAGGTAGAACGTGAGGAACCCAAGTCCAGCAAAGGACACTATGAGCATCCTGGGTTAGTCACAACCCCGATGACAGGCGTAGATGGACGTACTGCTGGAATGACCACTCGGGAAGCTACGCCAGCCATTCTCGAGGATGTGTTTTGACGTCTGGGTGCAGATATCGACCGTCGACAGGCCCCACAGCGGATCTTCGGAACCGGCCAGGGGCTGGCAGCGCGAGATGACGTCTATCGGAATGAGTACGGCTGGGGCATCATCCATCCGAGCACGTTGAACCCACCAGGACGAGGACGACCAACGGAGACCTTGACAATCTGTGTGACGGAGCCGGTGATGGTGATCGACAACCACACTGAATAACGAGCGACGTCAAAAGACATCAAGGCACGCGAGAAGAACAAGGCGCACAACCGAGAGCGCTATGGTGGAAATCCCACCATGATCGCATATACAGCAAGTTGACGACGATTTGCACGCCTAAGGGGAGCGCGACGCTGAGGAGCCAAAGTGCATTCGACTGAGGCATCTTCACGATGAGAGTGTAACGTGACAGGAATGGTGGTATGACGCACGCTAACACGTTGCTCGACTGCATAGCTAGAATGGAATGAAGAGGTCGCCGATGAGCGCATGGTGTCGACTTGGAAGACCTGGACTCACGGGTGTTGTAGACTGCCAGTGTATCCATGTCAGGCTCGACAATGATGCAAACATAAACGAAGGAGACGCACGAGAGATCTGTGAGCGAAAAATGTCGCTTGAACCCGGTGACATGGTGAGTGATATAGTACAGGATCCACCTGGCGACATCATCGAATGGGGCTCGCTGCAAGCCAAAAACGAGAGCGTGCGTACCACAAGGCACATGTGACGATCCTGAAAATTGCGAGGCATCCAAATCAGAGCTGTAAACCCATTCCCGTCGATCTCGCGGTTCGCTCACCAGTCTGGGGCATAGGAAACGATGATTTGGCGAAGACTGGGGCCTCTGCGGAATTGGTTCATTGCGGGTCTGGTGTGGGAGGAAGTGGAAGTGGGAAGGGGTTGATGGCTTGAGGCTTGGAGCTCGTCCAGCTCGAATTCATAAATATCGTGCGTATCCTCTTGACGGCCGTGACCGTGGGCCACCATCATTAATTATTGACGTCTGCCAGACACGAGGAGACTGAAATTGTACGTCAGTCTTTGTCCGATTACGGCGACTTGAGCTCACCGTCTCTGCGTGGCGCCTCTGCTGACCAGCCTTGCGAAGCTGCTGTGGAGCAACCCAGAATAGCGCCTTCGACTCTCAGGGAATGATCAAGGTGGAAACGGATTCATTGCTACATCAGGAAGGATCAGGATTCAGTGCTCCGGTAATTGTTTTCGACAGACGCAGAGCCAGGCACAGTCATTCCGTGACAGACGGCACCCCGTCGACTGGTGGGTATGTCGACAGCTACAGACAGATCCTTCTCACTCTGGTAGACGCAACCATGGTCGCCAAGTATTCACTATCGATCGATGAG
>JBBPRK010001553.1:0-11660 GCA_038093075.1 Boletus patriciae | reverse complement strand
AAGTAATACTGATCAGTCGGATTTCGGTCGAGTCTGAACTCCAGGAAAAACTCCGAAACGCGGTCGGGTCGCAAGAAATTGTCTTGCAGATCAGTGGCGCCACGATGCATCAATTTTGAGTTGGGGCATGTGCAGTAGATTCCATGATTTTAACTCTCTACGGTGTCCTATTGCGCTGGTGTCGACGACAGATCCAACGATTCCAATCCGTTCGTGACGGTTCTCAATCAAGGACCCGGGGACGCTAAGTAAAGCGGTTTGTTTTCCTCCTCTGGACCAATTATAGCCTATTATAATTATGGTGGGGTGTGTGTTTGCTTCCCCCTACATTGGTAAATTACGGTGGATCAATCCGTTGCAATAGTTTCTGCCATTCAACTGTATCGGCTGTCCTTGCCGATATGCATCTCGTCGACCTTCTTGGTACCAGTCACAGCTCTGACGAGCCTCTTTCCTCGGCTTCTACCGCTGAGGCGGTGATGAACAAATCACGGCGCACCTTATGGCGTTGGCATATGCCACAGGCAATGCTATAGTGCCTGACTGCAAGGGTGTCACTGTACCCGCAGACAGGATATCCGTACTTACATGTCAGGTTCGTTCCACCTTTGTCGTTCAAGTGACTTGCCGATGTGACTTTGCTCCGAACCACAGGTTGGTGTTCCTCAAAGTCTGTCTCCCCCGACATCGCGCCCCTGGAAGCAGCCGAGTTCCCCGGCTCAACCCACTGGCAGCACTCTCCGTTGTCAACGAGGGCGTGCACGCGGTCCTCCCGTTCATTCACTACATGTCCTAATTTGTCCAAAGCGAACGAGTGTGACGGAAAGAGCAGATGAGCGCAAAGGTGTTGTTTGCACAGCAACCTGGCCCCTGCCAGTCGCCCCCGTTCCTCGTCTCTGTTCTCTGCCACTCTCACAACGCCTAAGCGTTCCGCGGAGGTCCCCAATGTGGTGCTGGAGACGATGGTGTTCCCCGCCATGACGGCCTAGTGGGACCTAACTGCCTCACTGTCCGTCAGCAAGGTTTACCGACATGATTGGTAGCATAGGGCCTCCTTGCAACCCTCCCCCGGTCATCGCGTTATTGGTACTAGTATATACACAATACAAGACACGCCCGTCGTTTTCCTGCATTGTCCACGTCCTAGGGGTTATTTGTTGTTATTTGCGTGTGGTTTGCCATTGTGCCCGTTGTTGCTCTTGTTCTGCGAGGACGGCCAAAGCGACGAGTCGCATCTTGTCCTCTCCCACAACGTTCCCTCCCCGTTCCTCAGACTATTCCTATTCTTCAAACTTACAACCTTTTCTTGCATTTTTTTCTTCTGCTGGACGATGTTGATGAATCAGATCCTCGACCCGTCCAACTCGCTGCGCGACCCAGACGAACGGTCCCACCCGCTCAAACGCTCCGCCTCTGTCGCGTCTCTCCCAACCCCTCCGCGTACCCATCACAAACGCTCACGATCGCGCGCGCGCTCCTCTGTGTCTCACCACGATTCCAATGGCAGTGGCAGTGCCTCAGAACTAGACGACGACCTCGGTGGTGGTTACGCCAAACGCATCAAGCGGGTCAAAACGATTCGCAAAACCAAGAGCGTGAGCGACAAGGATGACCTCTCCGACGACGAGAGTCCAGATCGCAAAAAGCGTCGCACACTTGGGGTCCTCCCCGGTCACGATGAAGACGAGGAGGACGAAAACGCGTTCTGGACTGGTCGGGTTGGTCCGTCTCATGGGGAGAAACCGGAAAAGAAGGTGGCACAGGCGGACAAGACGGAGGAGAGCTCGCCGTCGCCTGCAATGCTGCGCTATCGTGCAAAGGCCCCTGTATCGCCGCCACCATCGAGAAGGCAGCCGTTGATCCAGCCTGCACGCGCTGCCTCCGTGGAACGCGAAGAGCCTTCGACGGCTCCTGTTACTCCGCCATGCAGACTGCTCCTTCGTCCCTCATCGCCCTCCGCTGCCAACTTGTTCAAAACTCCCACGAAACCCAAGGCCACCAAGATTTGGCCAAAGCGTGATTCGCCAAACAATCCATTCCTTGTTGAGTCAAGTGAAAAGGCCAGGTCACACTCGGAATGGGACAGTACCGACGAAGAAGAAGAGGTTGTCGGCGAAGCCCGGGTACAGGAAGGCACGCCCACTCCCACGTTTGAGGAAAAGCCCACGATAACATATGTCTTGTGAGTACCATGCATATACGCACGTACAATCAATTTTCATCCAACCATCTTTTAGCCGTGGGCAAAAGGCAACTTTCCACAACCCCCTCTTCGGACTCGCTCCCGAGGTTATCGCCGCGTCCAAATTGCCCGTCGACCACCCTGATTACGAAGCTGCCGAATCTTGTCCCCCAAAGAGATTGTTCTCTTTCGGAAAGCGAAAGTCTCGGGATCGCAGTCGCGAGAGCACCTCCGCTGAGGGCGTCAAACGTGCTAAAGTCCAACGCGACGAGACCTCAGAAGGTGAACAAAGTGGCAGCGGGGCTGAGTCTCATAAGAAGCTTTCTCATCCAGACAGTGCTGAGACGGAGACTGTCCCATCCAAACCTACCTGCGAGCCTTCTTCGCGCCCGGTCGATAATGAGGAGCTACGGAGTGCTCGTGAGGAGCGCGAGCGCAGAGAGACGGCAGCTAAAAGTCGCCTAGCCTCCAGAGATGGTCTTCGCGCGGGAGCTGTCTTCGCGGAACGGGACGAACCTGCACGCCGGGCCATGGGCCCACTCCGGAGTTCATAGACTCTCTGGACGCCTCGAGCACCCTCCCGTTTTCACCTCTTCATCTTGGTTGCGCCCCATTACACATTCTTGTTTATATCCGTTTCTCTTGTTTGTCTAACCATTCTTGCGATACCTCGATATAGTCTTGCACACTTCTCGATGATGTGCTCGTTCCCGCCCCTCCCTCCTTCACCTCTTGCGATGCCCCCTATGCTCCTACACGCTCTACCTCATGCGACACCATGCCTACCTACGCATCAACATATTCATCTAGCTCATCCGTCCCATTTGTCCATTCCTTCATACTCGCAACTACAAACGCAAGTATTTACACATAGGGTAATTCAATGAACCATCACACTCGCTCGTTTACTCACATTTGTTGATATCGATAATAGAAGGCGAGCTCAGCGCTCTGCATGTATGTACGACCCCACTGAAGTTGGTCCTCGGTCATGGTGGAGGGAATGACTATGTTCCTTGGAGTCTGGAAGGACAAGGTTGCTTGTCGGACGTAGAGGTTGTATCTCAGTTGAGTAGGTGCGTAGTTGAGGCTCGAGGGCAACTTGTCTCGGCTCCCGCTGTTAACGCTCATCCATGCCATGCCATGTAGTACCTGACGTCGATTATGATGCACGATAACCGATAACCTGGCGGAACGCCGGCCACAACTCTGATCCTGATCCGCCGTCAATAAATTTGCACACGTGCGTTGGTGCGATATGTATGTATAGGTATGGAAAATAGAAAAAAAAAACATGTACAGATCTCCGAGGACCTCGTGATATCAGAAAATGCATAGATGTCAAGTTTATTTTTCTCGTGTTCGCAAACCATGCTCTTTCGGTCAATGTGGTGAGGGGACATCGCACAAACGCGCACGCGGCGCGGAACGGGGGACGGACAACGACGCCTGCGCCGTTGGTTGGGCTGAACGCGAACGGGACCATGATGTGAGTGGATTAGGCAAGGTAAAAAAAGGGGGATTTCATATGGGAAGCGACAAGGACGGAGGTGTGAATGTAAACCTAGAACTCGGACGTGAACGCGAAACCAGTTCGTGTGCACTCGTGTACTTTAACGTGAACGTTTCTCCGCGAGCTCGGCGGCGAGTACGGCGTCTGGGTCGCGTCCTGCCACTTCGGGAAGGAGAAGGGTGAAGCCTGTGCATGTCGCAGTCAGTACGGGAGCACACGACCGGCGGAAAGAAAAAAGCGACAGCCATGATCGTCTCACTCACCCGCTCCGAGTATACAGCATGCGAAAAAGACTGTTGAAACAAAAGTATGTGAATACACCGACATCACAGCACGCGCACACTAATGGCGTGAGAGCGCAGTGGGGTACTTACTCCAAAGTACGTTGGGCGTCCCGATCTTCGCCGTGAGTGTGTTGAATACGAGTGCGGAGATGATTGCGCCAGCTTTCCCACACGCAGCCGACATACCATGCGCAAAGGCACGGTATTTCGTGGGGAAGACTTCGGCCGGGTAACACTACGGTGCCATCCCACCTCAGCGTTAATAGGTGCGAAGGAACCGGAGAGAGCTTACGTATGTCGTCCTGTCATTGTGCAAGGCGCTGTTAGTGGATACCACCGAATGATGGATCAGATCGACTCACGAGTTAGCTCCAAAGTTGAAAAAGAACTGGATGGGGTCAGCACAGGTTTAGAATATGAAATACCTAGACGCACCTGCAGGAATGCAAAGCAGACGATGAACGACGCGTTGTCGAACGTGGTGAACTTGCCTGCCAAGATACCCACTAACGATGGTACGATTCAGAAGAGGTCATACCAAGCGGGCGATAAACGACTTACAGAATAACGCTGCCATGAGGAATCCCTGGAGTTGGATATACTTGCGGCCGAGCTTCTCGATGGTCAACAATGTGGCATAGTAACCTGACCACGAAAAACGTTTCCGGTCGGGACCGTGCTAATAACTGGAGGAAAGACACCTACCAGGTACAAATCCAAGTGCGGTGATGATGATGTTTCCAGTAGAAATTTTGAAGAGGTTGTCCCATGCCGTCCCCCCCTTACCAGCATATCCGATCTGCTGCAGGACGACGTTTTGGTTGAGGTTGATGCCATAGAACCTGCGATCGAGTTCTTGAAACCATCCCTTTGCTTGCACGGAAACGAAAACTCACGCAATGTCCAGCAGGAACCAACAGGAACAGGTTCCAATCAGGATTTTGGCATGACGCCATTCAGAGATGTATTCCAGGAATTCTGATGACGCGTGAGTCGCCGATCATGTGAGTAAGGAATCCGATTACCCTTGAAATGGGCTTTCTTTGCGATTTGAGTTTCCTCATCGGGGTCCTGCGACGAGCTGGTCGCGAGCTCTTTGTCTTTTTCTTTTAGATCATCACTGTCTGCGCCCGAGTTTTGTGCCTCCTTGAAACGTTTCGACTCGGGGAGCGTCAAACGTTGATATAGCGTGCCAAAAGCAGGCACAAGCGAGAGACCGACGCAGATTCTCCATACTGAGAGATGGACATGAGCTCAACGCGGGGGGGTCATAGCTGAAGTGCAGAAAGTGCCACGCACCTCCATCTACCTTAGATGTCTCACCCAAGTCATTCATGACATGCTTGTAGCACGCCAGAACGATAATTACAACCAAGCTTCCAACTAAGCTTCCCCAACCCTGGTTGGCGAAAATGTACATTAGGAGTGTGCCTCGCTTGCGGATCGAGGCCCTGTCACTGGTGACCGAAGCAGACATAGGGTAGTCCCCTCCAACACCCACGCCAAGGAGAATGCGGAATATAGATAAGTAGATCAGGGACCCATTCGGGGAAAGATCATCTTCGGAAGAAATTCATTTTCATACTTTGATGGAACGCGGAGTGGACGTACTGGTTGGACACGATATACAGAGGATAGTCGCTATTATGATCAACATCAATTCTTTCCCATCTTGGGTAGGTCAGTATTGCATCAATCCGGGAGGACGGAACGAGCGCTCACAAACAGCTTTGCGGCCAAAGGCGTCCGCACAATATCCTAGATGAAATTATTTTAAGTGCACACGAAGAAGCACATGCAATCTGTGTGCCTACCAAAACCAAATTGACCGATGACACTACCGATGTTCGCGGAAGCCTTCAACAGACCTGAGAGGTTATTGGGAAGACTCGCTCCGCCGTACAACCTATATTGCAACATGGTTGCGACAGGCTAAAACGAGAGATAAAAGTAAACGACTGCAGTTAGGGGTGGGGAATCATGCCAACGTTGATGATGAACAAGTCATAGGCTGATTCAAGCTCAGTGAATGGGTATCGAATCGTGAAACGTGGCAGACAAACCGTCCAGGAAGAATCCAACCTGCGGTGGCGAGAGATACTGTCAGAAGCCTTATCGACTCAGAAAGTAGGGAGCATCACTGACCCCAGTGATGGCCAACAACTTGACTTCCGCATAGGTCAGAATAAACGGAGGCCTGTTGTTTGTATCTTGCTCGTAAACCTCGAGAGATGACTCGGGGTTTTGGCCGACAGGGTTGGTCATGGCGGCTATTGGGAAAGAAAAGGAGGCACAAAAGGGTTGGGCGGGGAGGCAACGGGTAGCCAGAGTTGGCAATCAGAGGGATACTTATATCCATCGCAGCTATCGGGGCGAGAACACACAGCCGAGGACCTCGGCTACTTTATGACGTCAGCCAATCCTTGCAGGGTCAGCAGCTGGTGGAAGCACGTTCGCCAGCGCATGCGGTCAGTCCAGGGGCTGTGCTGGCTAGGCCGTGTCGCGGTGATCGCCATGGCGAAGGCGGGCAGGGAATCCGAGTGGTTCCCGCCACCAGCGATTGATCCGGAGGTCGGTCCACACGCTGCCAAGCACCTAAAGGTGGCGCATGTCAGTGTCTGGCAGCGCCAACTCCGAGGTATGTCCCTAGTTGGAACCAGGGTTTTCCAGCACATCGCAACCTATCACAACAGACTGTCTCGAGTTCACGTTTCGACCTCACTAGACTCCGTTTGAAACGACGTGGACGTATGGAACGGGGCCAAGCGACGAACGTTCCCTACCCCTATCGTGACACCATCTTCTTTCCGTTGGTCACGGTTCTTTCCGCTCTGTGACGGGACCCGTTGGCGTCGCGTTATTGACTGCAACAGCGCAATTTATCAATGGCCCTAAGCCCAACGCGGAAAACTGAATGCTGCCAAGAATCACCCTCATGGTTACCTTCATCCCTGTGCCCAATGCGAGAAATCGCGCATCTTACTCAAGATAAAGACAGGGTCAGTGATTCGTCCAGTTGGTAACAACGCCAACGATGACAATCGATTCACGTGTTTGATGTGGAGACCGGGTTCATCCTGATAGCTTTGACTATGCAAGGTACGAGAAACGAAGTTCATTTTACAGTCACGCGACTCCTAAAAGGATGTCAAGCCCGGAACAGCAACTTATCAGTGCTAATCTCGTTCCGGGTCCTAGGTTGTGTCAATGGCTGACATCCAAGTCCAACTTTCCGGTCAAAACGTGCGAGAAAACAGTTCTAGGGCGTATTTTCTTGACAGAACTTTATCATAATTTTGCTTCCGACTCTTCGGAGTCCACCGACCGACCGAACGTGCCTCTGGGGACGACAGTATTCGCAATCTCTCATTGGTTGATGCGGCTTCTTACAGCACGGGTTCCTTAATTAGGCAAGATCACTGGCAGCCTGGCCTTCGTCGTGCCAACCTCGCCATAGGTTCGATCCCCAAATAGCAAGTTCGATAGCGCGGTTCCGAAAACCACCGTACCGAGGACTATAACTCCATGCCGGATGATTCAATGTATAGCAAGGCATTAGTTTTGCTTGACTTGCAATGGCATTTATGAGATTGCAGCTCCACATCAAGTGGTGCCTGATTGCAATAAGTTGCGAATAGGTTTTCCGACATCGCTACATTCCGTGTAAGCTTCAGTGGCGTCAAATTTGTCCGACAGCGTGCGTGTTGGGGAAAGGGCCTGGGGTTCAATCGCGCTTATCAAAAAGGTACCACGCGTTCCCACTGGCAAATAACTGACCGATCCGCGGGAGTTGTGTTATGAGACGGGTTCGTAGCGCAGATCGTTGATGAGACCGAAAGGAGGTCGGGGTGGCAGCCTAACCCCGGCGTGGGACTTATCCATTCGTCCAGCGCGGCCGCGGACACCTGCGGACGCCCATTGTGTCCGCCCATTGTCCCCGCTGATGAGCCATATATTTAACTTTCGACGCTCTGTCATCCCAAATACAGTAAGAACACGTTCCTGCCAGCTGCTCGAGTATCGTTTGACAAGACAAATAGCAAGGTTGCTTGACGACGCTGATCAATTAGGGTGGCCACTGGTGGCCACGGTCCCGGTGGATCCCCGGCCTACGCTTTCCGACAGCCTTTTCGAGATCTCTTGCTAATCTTGCCCCAGTGGGCCGAACGGGCGAAAAGCCGAATCACAAGGTTGTTCATCGATATTCAACGATCGGATGCCCAGGTGCGCGATATCGGAGTGCTTCTCGATTCGTGATGGTTGCCACGTCGAAGGGTCAACTCGCTGTCGCAGACGGTTATACCTGACGGAGAGACAGACATCGATTGGCATGGCCGTGCGGAGGAACCTCTGGTGCGTCTCTGTTCAAAGCGATTGCCTCTTCGAGATCGCTCATCGTACCTGGGTGAAGAGAGAATGCGCAAGGTCGTTCAACAGTTGGGATTGATGTTCGAGTCTTGACGATAGCCTCCTCAAGATAGTTGATTACGCCACTGTGGGCATAGCGGGTAACGGTAGAAATCGCGAGGTGGTTTAGCGTTATAAATCGATCCGGATGCCCGGAAGGGTGAAGTTCCAGATGCAAGTGATGGCCTCTTCCAGATCGACCATCTCACCAAGCCGTTTGCACGCGATTGCTCGGCGACTTGCGCCGGGGCATCCCCCAGGCGGCGGAACTCGAGTGCTCTGTCCAAGATGATGGCTTCTTCAAGGTCTCGGTCCCCCGCGGCATTCCTTGCCCGTATCGAGCAGCAAGGCAAAGCACAAGCTTTCTCAACGGCATGGCTCGAAGAGGGCGTCCCACGGGTAGAGTGCCGGCGGATACTGGTTCGTGACAATTACGGCATTTTGGAGGTGATGAATCCCGGCCCTGCTCGAATCTGGTGAGGTGGAAACTCCCCGTAGAACGGAGACCATGGTGAGGATATTCCAGAGAATCGCGGACACTCTACATGGCGCCAGGAGTCTCCATACCCACACCATCTGAACAATTTTATGACCACTTTGGAAGACATAGAGAATGGACATACCTCGTCGTCGAGTCGACATGTTCAGGCCGAGGCCCCAGACTTTGGGCACTACCAGTTACTGGTGACGACCCACTTTCCATCTCGTGACACTGCAATGCTGCCAACAGTACTCCCTGCATCCATTCAAGTTGGCATACCCGCCAACGTCGGATCTTCCCTTCCCGGCCACTGCTCGGTGCTCACAATAGCTTCCCGTCAACGAGGAACGTGGCCGACAGTATTTCATCTCGACCATTGATCAAGTTGATCGCAGTTGCTTCCTTTCCCTGAATGTTACTGGACGAGGGTCGGACCGGTTTCAGTCGACTCTTGGGTCTTCGTCAGTATCGCACTCTCGGATGTCTTGCCAGTGATCGCCCAAGTACTCACCGTCCTTTCTCGAGCACATAATACTCGACCAGGTGTTAGAACGATGGGAGAAAGGATACGTGGCCGTCTACTTGCGGTTCACCGTGCTCGCCTGGTGGTATTACACACGTGTGTCCTCATCAATTGAGCATATGCATCAGTCCCACGTTCACCGCTACTAGTAGAACCGCCTTGTGACGCTGCTCCGCGATCGGCTAGTGGCGGTGGTAACTATCCCCCCGGAGTATCTCTACGAGCAACTTTTTTGCAAGTGTACCACTAGAGGATATGGTTCAAAATCTACTCGCTTTATGCCTCGTGAGTCATCCTAGTACAACGAGCTTCCATTCCCTATTCTTCACCTGAACCCAATCCTTCTCGCGGACTTCGGCTGTCCCAAGGCGGTAGGCTACACCGTCTTTCCACTCGACAGCCAACAAGATCAACCAAGAGATCAACTCAGGATCGCGTCGTGCCGCGATCACGATGAAGTCCAGAAATACGCTCTCCCGGTCACCGCTGCTATTAAGCTTGTCCAGCATAGGGTCGCCAGGAGGGAAATACTTGTAAACGTCCCCAATCATGTCCCAGGGTGCAAATGCTTCTAGGTTTGCGCAACTGGTCCAGAAGTACAGATGGCCAATGCCGGAAAGAACGCCCTGCGTAGGCAATGGAAGTTGATCGACCTTCTTTTCCTGCCATGCGCTACAAAGGTCGTCCTCGTGGCAATCTTGGCTGGGTCGTTCTGCGATTTTTACCAATTGGTGGCTCGAGTCCACCATGTAAAACTCAATGACGGGTTGGACGCCAACTTCACCAGGAATCAGATTGAACCGAAGACTATCGCAGGACCAAGCTGACCAACTCCAAGAAGGAACCGGAACGTCCTCCTTCGTGCCATCACTCCCAAAGATAGGGACATGATTGTCATTTCGTGAACATCGGCCCAAGAAGTGCCATGTCATCGCATATGAGAATTGCGACTCTGGAAGACCCCAGATATATCTATCTTCCTGGGACGCTGCAAGAACCTCAGAAATGCCTGTAAACGCATTCAGAAGATCCGTCTGGAATGTCAAGTTTCGTTGTCGGTAGCTGAAGAGTAGGGCAGTATAGAGCTTGCGGTATTCGTGTGGTTCCATAGGTTGAAAGCTCGGGGAAATGGCGAACCCAGGATGTGGGGATGATAAAGGATCTCGTTGAACATGGAGGGCTTCTTCCAAAGCCAGCTCTTCTGAGTGTAGCGATCTACGACAGCTCCAGAAAACTTGAGTATTGGAGAATACGAGCGCTCTGGTAGAAAGGACCCGTTCCTGAAACGTCCATGCTCGCTTTCCCCACGTTGTGTCATCAATGCTGCCTGGGCGAAGATCGATGCCCGACAACACCTCGCCGCTGGCCAACTTCACAACCCTCTGTAGTTGTTCACGTGTTCCATGTCGGACACCAGGGAGGCCACTGTTCGCGTTGTCCCCAGAAGCTCCAATGATGGTGAACAGAGCGTTTGAATAGATGGATCCCATGCGCGAGATCTCCGTCTGTTGCATTTGCAGGTCATTTTGGATGATGCAAATCGAATCTACCCATAGGAAGCGCTCCTTAATGGCATGGACGATAGTCATGGCATCGCGAATAGTCATAGGGATACGTAGTGAATTCAAAACGCCAGGACTTCGAAGACTGGTAGAGTTCTCTTGGAGATGTTTGAACACGGCGGCCGTACCCCAGACGTAACTTAGGGCGATGTAGCGACATTCGGATGGAGCGTACACGAGACAAGAGTCGATCACGTCAATCAGGAAGGTCGGGTTTCGTTGCGACTGAAAGGGGTATCGGAGGGAAGGTTTGCAATCCTTTCCATGGCTATTTTCGCACCGGTGAAGCCAAGTTCGAATAAGGTCCATATCCACCTGTGCACCCACGTATCTGCCTCCGATCATGTCGACGATGTCACGTTCCTGGTTGGAACAGGCCGCATCTCTTTCTTCAGCACGGAATTTTGCCTTGGCCTGGTGCGAGCGGTTCAGTGTCATTTATCGAAGGGATGGTGGTGATTCTTGCCTGGAAAGAAACTATGTTGCGGTCATCTTGTGTATCTTGTGTTGCAGACGAGTCCAGCGTCACAGATGCCCGGGTGATGTGGAAATGGGTGACAGAAGGAACTGGCGCTTTTTTCCCCTCCGGCAACTGGAAGTTGCATAACTCGGCTGCTTCCTTCATCCAGCATTCACCGTCGAGTTCCGGGGACTCTTTATCGAGGCTATCGGAAACGAGTCGACAAATGGCGCAACGGGAGCGCCGAC
>JBBPRK010001552.1:0-11664 GCA_038093075.1 Boletus patriciae | reverse complement strand
CAACCACTGAGGTGAGTACCTTATTATAGCTACCTATTATTGTAGTACTGACTTATCTACAGTACTTACATATTCAATAGGTAAGCTCAGCTGGTTTCCCAACCACTGAGTACTTACATATTCAATATGATGGTCATAGATTTAGTAGTCGTCTGTGTGAGGAGGGATGAAATGAAAGGGTTCCATGATCGAGGAAGGTTCTCGACCATGATAGTTTTGAAGTCATCGTCCGAGACATGCTTTCCCTGCGAAGCAATCATGTTGCGCATGCGGGTCAGCTCATTGAGGTGGTCAGTAATGTCAGTATCTTCGAATGCTATCTTTTGCCACAGCATCCCGACGGAGAACTGACCGAGTTGGACAAGCGCGGGTTCATGAATGGTACGAAGCATCGACCATATGTCCACCGCCGTGTCGCAATTGACGACATGATTAACCTTGTCGTTGGAAAGTCCGACGAGAATCTGTTCAGTGGCGGCGAGGTCGAGATCTACCCATTCAGTGATGGCAGGATCTGTGGGAAGACCGCAGGGATGAGGTGAATTTTCCACACAAGCCAGTTGTCATGGTCAGTGCTCAACTTGTCGTTCTTCGCAAATGGCATGATGGTGATAGGAGCATGGGATGGATGGGTGTGACCGACGATGGATGACGTGGCGGGGGTTGATGGTAGCGTAGTGGTAGCGGCGGGCGCTGCTGGTGGAGCGATAGTGGCAGCGCTGATGCCGGATTGGGTAGGTGGCTGTGGTTGTGGCGCCTGCAGCGTGGGCTGCGGCATGCTGGATGTGGAAGGAGGCTGATTCATCATAGATAGGAGTGCTGATAAGGGTTCTAGGTCAAAGCGCGGGGCTCATAACCTGTCGTAGGACGACGAGTGCACGAGGAGACTTAGAACTCAGATGGATAAGCCCTTTGTGGGGGCCGGGGACGAAGATTAGATTATAAGTCCCCTTGTACTACCTCGACCTATATACTACGAGAATATGTCTCAGATTCCTAAGCCCTCGCTCTTGTCCATGCCGGTGAGGCCAAGCTTGGCTTGCTCGTATTTGTACTAATGGACAGTACTCGCATTCCAACAATCTCTTTTCAACTGAAAGCTTAGCTTTCTTTACTGTTGTTTCGGGAATTAATGTCCACGACACCAAACTGACATTTGAAAAATCAAAAAATCAAAAATCATGCAGTCTCTTGAAAAATCATAGCTCGCTCAATGTTGGTTCATTTGGCAATCAACGTGTAGCATACAACACACAGGCAACCAGCCCATATCCACAGACATGAAAAACCAGTACTGATCGAGGCATGGTGGTGAGCAAGTATCGATCTATCCTGGACATGCCCGTCTCGCCGCCAGCGTGTCGAGTCTCGACACCTCCTCATAGCTCTCCTGTGACGCCTAATCATCTCATTGCCCCAGACATCCTTTCCAAGTCTCTCCCTCAACCAGATCGACGCTGTCGAGCATGGCACCACCCCTGCCGCCATGCACACGTACACGCTGCCCTTCTTCGTCGAGAGCGATCAAGCGCCAGCAGAAAGGATATACCTGACGAGTACTACGTGCTTGGGTAGTTGCCCAGCTGCACACCTGGAGCGTGTTGGGCGGCTGAGCCTTTGGCTCGATGATGGTTGTCTTTCGGGGTGGAGGCAGTTCACGAAACTCAGAGATACTGACGCGCGGTTCGTCGTCGACCAGTTGGTAACCTTCACGACCGAAGAGTGAAGCCAGCAGGCTTGGACCGGACTGCTACAGCTCAGTATGAGTGGACATGTGTGTATGGGGAGGGACTCACCGGTCGCACCACTGGCACTGATATCCTCGGTTTCTCGGTGAACCTATCCTGCACTCCCCCAGTGGGCTCGACGACGAATCATGATGAAAATTTCACTGTCGCCGTCGCCCGAATCACGTTTGATCAGACTTCGCAGTTTGCCTCAAAATCTCCTGGTCTTGGTTGCCGACACTGTTGGGAGCTTCGGGGGGCGTTTCTCGTTTTTTTTGGGGGGGTGGGTGGACTGTTGTTGGGTTGTATGATACAACGGATACACTTTTTCTGTTTTTCTGAATTTTTCGAATTTTTGAATTTTCAAACACAAGTTTGGTGTCGCGGACATTCTTTGCCGAAACAACAGTATGTGCGATGTCTTCGTCCGCTGTCGTTGATGATGGGGAACATTAGAGTTTACCAACACGACAAAGTTAGTGCTAATTAGAATCTCCGCTCGGTATCTCGCGACTGACACTAGCACTACACAAAGACGCCTACGAGAACTCGACGATCTGACATGGTTCGTATATCCTTGCAATATACAACCCAGCCAGTTCGTGAATTCCCCCGCTATTAGAGTCTCGCCTTTGTCAACGCCCTCGATTGCAAAGAGCGTACGCGTCCTGACCTGATAAACCCTTTTTCGATACATTGAACCCTACACAGCCCACAGCGACGAAATATGGGACATCGCCTGGACAGCAACCGATGCAGTCCTCTCTGCCTCCGCGGACGGCACCATAAAACAATGGGACTCCACCTCGGGACAAGTTTCTCTCGCCCGCCCGCCGCACAACCTCGCCGTCGTTTCTCTCTCCGTCTCCCCCGACGGTCACTCGGTACTGTATAATGGTCTGGACGGCACGACGTGTCTCTGGGATCTTACATCCAACACCATCGTCGGTCGGCATGAAAGTTATGACCGCTCGGTGGACGGCGCGGAACCTTGTAAGTGCTCGTTCACAGCGATACACGGCTTTTTTCAACCAACTCCACAAGCATGGGCGGTCTCGCTTAACCCACAAGGCGGGACGTACGCCGGCACCAGCGGTTCCGGCAATGTCAACATATACTCTACATCCCCCGACTCGTTCGGGGTCCGTCGGGCTGTCTTATCGAGCGGTCGAAACAAGCACGGCATGGCTTGCAAACACGTACGTCCTGCACCATGTTTGCGTTACGACGGAGATGCTTTTCGGTAGACCGATTGTTCGCTCATTATCGCCAAACGAAACCACAGAGCCCAGACGGCAAACGCATAGCACTTTCGTCCGAGTCTGGACAGGTGTTCATATTTGATCTCGAATCTGGTTCGTTGGCTACCACCTACACCTCACATGCCATGGCCGTCCGCTCGCTCGCATGGTCCTATGACGGACAAGTCAGCACAGTTCGCTCCTTCGGTTCGATGTCGATCCAGCTGAGATGTCTTGCAGTTACTCCTCACAGCATCAGACGACAAGCGGCTCATCTTGCACGACGTCCGTTCCACATCTTCTGGAAAACCAGGTTCTGGTGCCGTCGCGACGTTCACCGGCCACTCGTCCTGGGTCCTGAGTGCGGACATCTCTCCCGAGGGCCGTCTTGCCGTCTCTGGGTATGTACCCTCCATTCTGTGATATGACGGCGTCTCTTACATGTCTCGTACAGATCTGCGGACAAAAGCATCAAAGTGTGGGATCTCGCTGCACGTGCATCCGTCTCCACCACCCAAGAGTCGGGCGAAGTGTGGGGCGTCGCATGGCGCCCAAAACCCGCGCTGACAGGCTCCTCAGGCGCGTTCGTTAGCGGTGGGCAAGATGGTCTCGTCAGGTGGTGGCGTTCCGCTGGATCGGGTGTCTAAAACATCGAATGCCGAATCATTCCCAACGTTATTCGTTCCTGTTCTTGAGGTGGTTGAAACGTCTCGTTAAATAGCTTACCCCTGCTTGTGGTATATCGACATGAGTCAACATTTTCGGGGTCGGCCATCCCAGTTTGCTCTTAGCCAAGATGTCGTCGTTCGTACGGTCGGCGCTGGCGTAGCCACTCGCCTGGAACCAATGAGTATTCAGAATATTGACGGTGAGACGCACTTGCAATCGGATTAGACTGATGGGCGAGCGTTCGCGCACAATTTGATTCCAACGCTGTACAAACACATGCAGAGTACTGCTTATCGTACTAACCATGCATGGGACCACAGGCCCTGAGGTGCCATGACCGTGACCAATTACGCTCAGCTGACCGCTCCGGACTCGAAGATTCTGGGCGTAGACATGACAGCCCACCGAGGTACTTGCTGACTCGGTGGGTGCTTGGGTCCTACGGCCTTGAACTTCGGTCCCGCTGGTTGGTAAAAACTGGTTTCTGGAGACTGGCAAACAATTCTTTACTGTTGCACCCTGACCGGAGCCGAAATGCAACTACTCGCAGTTACAAAGTTGACAAGACTACATGGGTACGCCGAGACTACGAGAACTATCATATATCACAGACAGCGATAACACGATACACGCTTTATTGTGCTCAGTAGGAGAGGACTTCACTACTGGCAATCTTCTGGGCTTCCTCCAATGCTTGCTGATCGAGAATACCGGAGGCGTCCTCGTTCCGAATGTAGCAACTCCAACCCACCTACCATCGGCGTCACCAACGAAGTGAAGGTTCGATGATAGCAGAGACATACGTTAGTGTTCTTGACACTCAGCATTGGAAGGGCATGGGCGCTCTTCGGCATGGGTTCCTCCAAGCCTTGCTCGTTGAAGATTCCAGTGGCTGAAACCAGCCGGCACGTACGACCCATTTGAGCGCCGGGGCGACCGCGTGTGCCGCGCTGTATGGGACGGAGTATTTCATGTACCAGAGTTGAAGGAGGTATCTAGAACGGAGCGCCTTGCTGTCTTCTTTCCTAACCGTGTCGTTGAACGCGGTGCGTAGGGGATATTTGATGTCAGTGATTCATCACGGTCCACGGACTCTAGGAGAAGTGCACGCGGGACATGGGTACGTGCCTCTTGCAGTCGGGCAAAAGATGTGTCGATTTGGTGTCGATGCATCGAACGACGTGCGGGGTTTGTGATGTCAGTCGGACGGTAGTCCCACCTGAAGCATACCTTCCTTGGCCGGACGGACGTTGACGCTTTCGCGGGAAACCGAGAGGGGGTCGGTGCACAAATCCGACGAGAATATACGGTACGAGGAATCGTCCTCTCGTGAGAGTGCGCCGAGGCTTAGATTTTATGATAGCTCCTGAAGTACTAGGCACGAAGTTGCGTTCTGCGATGCCGGCATTGGCAGCAGCGAATTTATCATTCAGCCGCGGAGATTATGGCTTCATAAACACTACTTTGGTAATTTTGGTATGACCTAACGAAGGACCAGAATGTGGAATATACTGGAGAAATCTGCTCATAAGAGTATTTGGTAGTACATTCTCAAACATGAGCACCATCCGCAGGGCCCGACGAGCGAGACAATACAGTACGAATTGGTACCAGGTCATGCTGAAGGTCCTGCTCTTGAGGAATCCCCGCTCGGAATGTAATCTCCTCTTGTACTGTGAGTATGCTCGGAACATGATATCGACCAGTTAGCCCAGCTTGCACGACGATCAAGAGTGGTGTCAAAGCCTGCCAAAACGAAGCGACTCAGTGCGCGAAGGAAAGCCTGAGGGTAACGGGTGGACACATACGGCCAGTTGAGGAGCGGCGTCGAGTCCGGCCCACAAGACAGGGGAATTCGATGCATAGAGCGCAAACACAATGGTATAGCCAACAGCAGATATGACGCCAGATTCGATGACGACGTTTATTGAGGTGTTTCGATTGGCCCGGGTGCCCGCCAAAGAAGCTAGCTGTCGACCCATCCACCAGAGACGCCATGCGATTGCCACCGTAACGGATAAATTGAGTGTCATCTCGAGCGCCCACGCTGATATGACGAGCTTGGGAACTATTGAACCATACAAGCCGACGTTCGGGAGCGCAGATATGGCTGAGGTTGAATAAGCCATTCCTAACTAGATGTCAGCACTGGCAAGCATCTCGAGCACAACGGGAAGTCACGAACCCATGCAACCGGCCCCTAAAATGATCTGTGAGACAATCTCAGTAAATTATTTTATCACTAATGATCTTGACGATTAATTGCTTACAGGGAATACGACAACCCTCCAATCGCACATGAAAACCACATAGAGTCTCCATATCTCATTGATAACAAGTGTGCATCTCAGTACACACATTATTGTAGCCGTATTGAACTTACTAGGATGAACTGTTGGGCAAGCAGCTTTATTGTTCCTTTGAGAATTACTTCGGTATACTAGCATACAAGGGTTACATACCAGACTGGCATACAGAATGTCCTTGAGCGTGTACAGTGTGGTGGCATAGTTGAGCCAATATGTCGTGGAGTAGTCTGGTACATTGCCTGGCGCATAGACAAATGCATCAAGCAATTGTCGTAGACATGCCCCAACATGAATGGTGCAGAGAAGGAAAAGCATCCCGCACACCACTACGAGTACCCTATCAATTACACATGATCAGTGGTGCTAGTCATCAGGATAACTTCAAACCTACCAGCGTACAGTAGGGACCTTCTGTCCACGCAAGAGAATATACATACACACTCCGTAAGTGACACAGCTACAAGTCGATTAATATTATTCAAACGATTCGTTACAGCCACCCGAACTTACTTGACACCTGCCAGTATGAGAGCTTCAGTGGAAGACATGCAGCAAAGGCAATGCAAGACATACCATACAACACAGTCCCAACCCATGTCCCGATCATGGATATCTCGGCTATGGAATTAATGGTCGCCATCTTGTCCCATTCGATGGCAGGCGCATTCGGACCCATCTATTTAACGTACTGCGAGAATACGTGATCTCCAGGCCCCCACGGCTGTGTCGCGCTGGAGTGAGCTTTAATAAGAATGTCTCCTGTCCTGCTGATTCGTTAAAGATCATAATTGACAATCGGCGCATCAATCCAGGGACCACGAGCACATACTAAAACGATTACCCGCAAGGATTTCCACAATACTGATATTCGCAATCTCCGCTTGGAGCATCGCCGTCTTCGTGTGGTAAACGCGAACTGGGTGTGCCCGGTTCACATGCCTGAATTGGGGAGCTGCGACTTGAAGGCTGAAGCTCAGACCTATTGAAAGACGATACCAGAAGTTCCAACCGCTTTGCGACTCCCAAGACTGCGTGAGGAAGTGAGCACTCGATACCAGCACCTTCAAGCAGACGAGGTTCCGCTCCGATAACCGCGGTTGTAGGGGAGAAGTCAGTCCCAAGTTCTCCGTTAGCGATACTGCCGAACGGGTTGTGGCAGGCTCGGTGTACGACTCCAAGCTTGCGACTACGGAACTGGATGGTAAACTTCGCGAGGCTCGTGAGGAATGCGTACCTAGGCGTCGTCCGTGCCAGCATTCCGGCAACATTTGTCATCGCCTGATAGCCTGTGAGGACATCAACGAAACATTCGTCAGAACGGTTGGTCGAAACGATGAACGATAAGGCCGCTAGGCCGGCCAGCCGTTATCTACCATCGAGCGAACGATGCGAAGGTGTCACGCCGCGGGTTCATCCGGAGGTAAAGTACCCAGATCGAGGGCTGGCGGGACGCGCCGGATAATAGGGTCTCTGGCTACACCGGGGGCGTCGTACAACGATGGAGGTGTAAAGAGGCCCTGTGAAAGAGGCGAAGCCTTCGCACAACGAGACAATACATTGCATTCCAAGGAGGTAGACATAGGACTCCGGTATCGAGGGGAGTCTGCCATGTCCAGTTGATCTATGCTATAGCGATATTCATTTTTTGTATCAAACGGAGAGACTGCGATGAGTACATACCCTTGTAGTCACCTTCGTCGCTGACGTTTGTGCGCTCAAACCGGCTCCGGTGCTAATCATTCCAACGACGCCAGAAACAGTCGCACTTGAATTCCTTGAGTTGCTTCTCGTACTCTGCGCGTGCCGCCATTTTACTAGCGATCTTGACTGGGACACGCTCGTGATTGTAACTGGAACCCGCCGCAGTCGCAGCGTCTGACAGTTTATCGACCAATTGCACATTCTTGGCCTGAGCAATGGCGAGTATGATGAATGGAGCTGCGGCTGCCTTGGTCTATTCCGAGCTTTCCTGTCGCATTGTCAGGCATGGGGGGCGGGGGAGTGTATTGGGATCGTACTCTTTTGATCGAGTTCTTCTGCATGCTTGATCTGGTCAAAGTATTTAGTCCGGACGCGTTCCTAGAGGTGTGTTTACCAATCTACTAGGACCTCAATCCCAGATGGTCCTGTGAAACGAACCCACTCCCAACCCTCGACCCCGACTCCAGGGCTCCATAACTAATGTATGTGTTAGTCATCAGTACAGCCCAAGCACCATGGCCGAGTTCAAGGATGCACGAGAATGGGCGACAGATGCTGATTGGTTTATATCGATTCTATTATGCAAAGAATGAACCACACCATACATTTTTGTTTCGAAACTTTCCCTTGCATGCTTCTCGTACTCCTTTGCCTTCGCTTTGTGCTTCGTCGGCCTGCAAAATCGCATCTTAGCCCGAGCTCACAGTGGGGCGACGATCACTTACAGTACATGAACACATGCCCAATCAATGCCCGTTGCTGGGGGTTCATAAAACATTCGCGGTACAAGTTTCCTTGAGGCTATCCAACACATCGTCAACGAAAAGGCTTTCATAATCACCAATCACATACCTTGAGACTCCCGAGGTTCCCGTTCAGATCCTCCCCGATCTGCATCTCTGCATCTGGATATCGTCTTCAGGAACGCGGTGCTTTCCGAGTAGTTGGCCAGCGAGGCCTTTTCGCTTCAGCCGAAACGCGAGCTGTCGTGCTGGCCAAGCTTGCGCATCCGCAACCTTGGAGAGGTCAGAGCGAAGCGCTTTGACCTGATTAACCGAGTTGAGCAGGCGTTTTCGTAGCGCTTTCTCGGCCAATGCACGTTTCTGTGTTCACCTACTGTCAGCCTACCCACGATCAAAGATCTCTTCGAGGCGAACCTCCGCTTTCTGCTTTGCGTTGCGAGCGCGCTATTGTTTGGTTTTCCTTGCACCTAGTCTCTCGGATACTACGGCGGGCGTATTGGAGATCGTCTCGCTGTCATCCTTGATCTCTTCGATGACCATCCCGGTAGGAACACCCTCCGTTACGTCGAAACGCGCGCGATTTTCTATCGAGACTCGAGAAGACGATCAACCCCTTCATGTTTCCAATGCTCGACTTCGCAGGCTTCCATGAGTCATTCTTTGTGTGCCTGTACTGGTGGATTGTTGAACGAAGCACAGACACCGCAGGCACCTCAACCACATCTCACGGGTAGCCAAGGTGGGGTTTCTGTCACACAGATGAGTTCACGGCGGGGACACAGATACCCTACCATAACCGTGTGTATTCGAACCGTCTCTAGCCCTTCTGGTGAATCCCACAGATCGTGCCCTCCGCTGTGTCTGACGGCATGCGAAACGTCGATGGCAGCGCTCCCCGTGCGGAATGCGTCGGATCCATGATGTTGTTAAACGACCCTTTTCGAGGACGCTTCGCGATCCGTAACAATCTCTCCTTGTTCGCGCGGGAAATCTTGTTCGCGTCAGACAGTGTCGTCGCGCGTGATACGACGGCGGGCACGGCGGACCGTTGCGAGAGGATTTTAGTGGACGTGAGTCATCGTTTCGAATAGCGAGGCAATGATGTTCGAACTGGAGCCAACGTTGGGTGATCGGGTTGGGCAAGGACGGACCGTGAACGCACCTTGGTCGACGCCCTTGGTATCAACTATAAACGGTTGGTCGTCCATCTGTTTTTGTAATATAGAGCTGCGTGCGGATCAGAATTAGTGTAGAATGCGATGGCCTCGCTCACCCGACGACCCATTCCTCTGCTTGAAGGCTCTCGAGCCCTAATTCGATGTTCTTTCTCCATGCTCGTTTTCCTTTGCGACTAGACTAAAAGCTGGGACGGGGAGCCAAGCTTGGACTGGGCTGGTTTTGTGGTGGTCGAACTCGTGCAAGGCAATGGGTTATGTAATCATATTCTCCCCTTGACCCACTGCACACCAGCGCAGTGCTGGCATACATGAGGGATCCACGTTGGTTTAACTTGGCTGCTCCAATGACGGCTCTACGCACTGCCCCTACAGGAAGTCAGACTCGTGGCCAAGGCCCGACTTGCTGCGGAAGCCATTCAAATGGACTTAAAAGTGCCTCAGGTACTCCCTCGCTGCACACTTCAACCTCTCAGCTTCCCCGTCAAAGTTACAATGACCAGCAGATCCGACAGCAGAGAAAAACGATCACGACCTCAACCGCAGACGTCTGGTTTCACCAAAGATAATCCATCACGACTTGAATCGAGCACGTCGCCGTCTTTTACCCCAACTGTTGGTTTCCACGCCCAGCTACTAGTTTACCGACTTAGTTACCTTGCAGGATGGCATACAAACCCCCGGCGTCTACGCCGAATGTGCGGGGAAGGAACAAGGGAAGGAGGAAACCACTGGAACCGGAGACGAGCTACAACATGTGGCCTCTTCCTCGGGTTCTGCGACACATGTAGACGAGAACGAAGAACCGGTTATCACGAGTATGTAACTCATGTCTCTACACAGATGGTAAAGATTGCTAATGACAAGGTAGGTATTCGAGCGACAGATGTCGCTCTGGGCCTCAGACGAGTCCCCGCCGGCTTTTACACCGTGGTGAATCACAGTGGTCTCGAATGGAAAACCGAAAATAAGCCATCGTCAGTAAATGATGATGTCGTCGAATGGAGTGGGCCGATTCCACTGTGAGTCCCCCCTTCTCTAACTGGGGTTAGCCCTGACAGAGTTTCCAGACCGTCAGATCTGTCGGACACCGTTCGACTTGAGGTGTATGCATCCTTCGAATTTCAGCCCGTGTTAGGGGTTGGGGAGCAGCTGCGAACATTGACAATCACCGCGGAACAACTATTGAGCCGTAGTGCAAAATACCTTCGTGAGTGGGACGCCGCTTTGTACAATGATCTGCGTATTTACACCGTGGCAGCGTTTACCCTCTTCCCAAAGAATGACGAAGTCGTATCCCCGTGTTCCTCTATTTTTATCACTGTCAAACGGCGGAAGTTAGTAAATCTCGGCGTGGCGTTGTCGTTTCGTTTCCAGCGCCTCGGTCGGCTGAGTGACCTCGACGACGCAATCTCGAGGCACAGGGCTGCTGTTGACCTCACCCCTCATGGTTACCCCGAGAAACCTGGTCGTCTTAACAACCTCGGCAGCTCCTTCCTGACTCGCTTCAAGCGCCTCGGGGAGCTGAGTGACCTCGAGGACGCAATTTCGAGGCACAGGGCTGCTGTTGACCTCACCCCTCATGGTCACCCCGACAAACCTCTTCATCTTAACAACCTCGGCAACTCCTTTCTCATTCGTTTCGAGCACCTCGGGGAGCTGAGTGACCTCGAGGACGCAATTTCGAGGCAGAGGACTGCTGTTGACCTCACCCCTCATGGTCACCCCCACAAACCTCGTCATCTTAACAGCCTCGGCGACTCCCTCATCACTCGTTTTGAGCGCCTCGGGGAGCTGAGTGACCTCGAGGACGCAATTTCGAGGCAAAGGGCTGCTGTTGACCTCACCCCTCATGGTCACCCCGAGAAACCTGGTCGCCTTCACAACCTCGGCAACTCCTTCGTCGCTCGTTTCCAGCGCCTCGGGGAGCTGAGTGACCTCGAGGGTGCAATTTCGCGTTACAGGGCTGCTGTCGGCCTCACCCCACATGGTCACCCCGACAAGCCTCGTCATCTTAACAACCTCAGCAACTCCTTCCTCACTCGCTTCAAGCGCCTCGGGGAGCTGAGTGACCTCGAGGACGCAATTTCGAGTTACAG
>JBBPRK010001551.1:0-11665 GCA_038093075.1 Boletus patriciae | reverse complement strand
AACATTTTCCTAACAATAGCAGTCTGAAATTTTTAGGCATGAAAAATGGGAAGAAAAATTTCATATTATTGTTTACTATTTTCAATATACTTTAAACGTTGTGAAAATGTCATAATCCCCGGTGTGTAAGGGACAACCGTATCTTCATTCCCGAAGCTGACAATCTCTGTCTCCGAATTCTCCAAACCTTTCACGATCACCCTACAGCTGGCCACTTTGGGCAGAACTGAACCCTGGAACTCATCCGTCAGGAATATACCTGGCCGGGCATCCGCACCTTTGTCAAGGACTACATCAGTTCTTGCACATCCTGCGCCTGTTCCAAGACACCCCGACACCATCCGTTCGGACTCCTGAAACAGCTTCCTCCTTTGGAAGGCTTCACCTCCATCCTCGTGATCGTTTACAGATTGTCTAAACAGGCACTCTTCATTCTGACTCATGATACCATCACCTCCGCCGAATTAGTGAAATTGTTCCTCCTCCATGTCTTCTCCAAGCACGGAGTCCCCACCCATATCACCTCCGACTGGGGCTCCAAGTTTGTATCCCACTTCTTCCGATCTCTAGGTAAAGCTCTGGACATGCGCTTGCATTTCACCTCTGGTTATCACCCCGAGGGGGATGGTGAAACCGAGCATGCCAACCAGACACTCGAGCAATACCTCCAGATCTACTGCAACTACCAACAAGACAATTGGTCGGAACTCCTTCCTCTCGCGGAATTCTCCTACACCAACGTGCCTAGTGCTACCATGGGCTTATCCCCCTTCTTCGCCAATAAGGGCTATCACCCCAACTTCACCGTCTACTCCAATCATGACCTCACCTGCTCCTTCGCCCAGTCCTACATTATGGACTTGGACGAACTTCACACTTTCCTCTGATCGGAGATGCTGGAAGCCCAGAAACGCTACCAAGGACCAGCAGATGCAAAATGAAGTCCAGCCCCGGACTTCAAGGTTGGTGACCAGGTGTACCTCAAGGCGAAATACCTCCGCTCTACAAGACCCTCAAAGAAACTCTCCGAAAAATACTTAGGCCCATTTACTATCATTTCTAAACCTGGTACTCACTCTTTCACGTCACGACTTCCAGACTCTATGCACTCAGTACATCCAGTTTTCCACATTTCTCAGTTAGAACCTTGTGTTCCAAATTCAATTCCGAATCATGTCCAACCTCCGATGCCTCCAATCGAGGTTGACGGAGAACACGAGTATGAGATCGAGGAGATCTTAGACTCCAAGATTGATCGGAGACGGTGTCACTGCCAACTCCTGTACTTGGTACATTGGCTCGGTTACCAAGGGACAGATGATGAGACTTCCTGGCTGCTCACAATGGAGTTGGGCAATGCGAAGGAGCTTGTGACAGACTTCCATTGGAGGTACCCAAACAAGCCTGGACCACTCACTCCATAATGCCCACAAAGTCCAATGTCCCCTTTATTGTTTCTGTTATGCTTTCTTTCTTTCTGTTTATCTCCGATAGCAACTTTACGATCAATTACGATACCAATTTAAAGACAAAAGCAAAGGGGCGAGGAAGGAAGAAGGAAGCCTCTAGTTACCCCTACCTACTCCTCCGTCTCCTTCTCTCCTTCTCCGTCCTTCTCTCCGTCCTCCGATCCCTTCTCTCCTGCCTCCTCCGCCTCAACTCCCACCTCCGCCGTCTCTTTCTCCTCCGTCTGCACCCCCGCCTGCGGCCTCACCTTCGCCCTCCTGCTGTCCTGCACCTCCTTCATGTTGTCCACGATCTGCTTCACCTTGTGCGCAATGGCGCTGAGGTGCTCGGACATACGCTCGATCAGCGCCCACATGGCATTGTCTAGCTGGAGCCTGATGACCGCTCGCGGTGCCGCTGGGACCAGGATCACCACCTCCGCCCACATCCTCTTCTTCCGCTCCACTACCTCCTCCTCCTCCTCCTCCTCTTCATCCTTGTCACCCTGCGCTCGCTTGCACGTGATATGCAGCCTCGTG
This sequence comes from Boletus patriciae, assembly GCA_038093075.1. Taxonomy (NCBI): domain Eukaryota; kingdom Fungi; phylum Basidiomycota; class Agaricomycetes; order Boletales; family Boletaceae; genus Boletus; species Boletus patriciae. Next base: position 9,680 of record JBBPRK010001551.1, on the reverse strand, counting down.
CACCTCTTGCACACCGTCCCCTTCAACCCCACCAGAGGCTCCTTGCATGCCTTGCCCCGATTGATGCAGTGGCAGCAGGGCTCGAGTGCGAGTCGCGCCAGCCCTTTCTTCCCTGATCGCCTCTTCTGCTTGGGCTGCTGGGAGCCCATTTTGTCATCCGACGTCAACACGATGACCTCCTGTACAAACTGGTCAGTAGGGCATCAAGCCCGACGGATGTGCCACGCACCTTCTCCTTCCCCTTCTCCTCGTGCACGTGCTTCTCCGCCTCCTCCCAATCGCGCTGCGCCTTCACCTCAGCCTCCCTCCATGCCACCTCCTCGCGCTCCTTTTGCTCCTTCTCCTCGCGCTTGTGTCACTCCTCCTCCTGGCGTTGAAGTCACGCCGCGCGCTCTGCTTCCTGCCTCTTCCTGGCGATCTCGAGCTGCTTGCTGAGCTCCTCGACATCGCGCGACGCCGGCATAGGGGAACGGGTCGGGGTCGGGCTGGACATGGTAGAAATGAGGAAACAAGAAACAAGGCACAACCCTGGAGGGCGCCAACCTCTTATAGAAAAAATTCAGTCTCCGACCACATCCCGATGCGATCAACAAATAACTTAGCCGATGAACTCCGCTCGCTTCACTGATCGCACCATCCATCAGTCCATATCCCCACTTTAGGCAAGTCCTTTCCATCACCCCTATCTTGGCCTCGAGGGCTCAGCCTAACGGGAGGGCACTGTCATATCCATGCCCAATCCTCTGATCCGGTCTGCACTTGTTCCCGACCCAACCCCGATCCATACCGAGTATCTCCATCAGACTTCGCCTCGGACCTATACCGTTCTCCATATCGGACCTCCGTTCTCACCGCCTCCTTCTGTTCCTATGCTTTATCTCCTTTTAGTTAGTTCACTCTCCATTGTATACCTACGACCCTTCATCATTACTATGTTATCCCACATGTCTCCCTTCACCACCATTTCTCCTCCATATGCCTTCTCCATTCTCTGTCCTTTACCCACATGCACTTTGTACCTTTCCATATGCTCCTCTATACTTACATCCAATCCCCAATCTGAACGTCATAGTATATAAGTCCTCTGTACTCCGCCTTTGTACCTCAGTTCATATATCAACTAAGTCTCCCATCCTCTTACTCAAAGTCCCCCTTTGTGTCTCTGCTCATCTCCATACCTCTGCACCTCCGTCCCTCTGCACCTTCGTCCCTCTGAAATCAAGGACAACAACCTCGGCAAGGGCGTGACACACAAGTCTACGCCAAGTCCTTACTAAGTCCCCCACTCTCATATCTCTGTCGGACCTCCGGTCCACCTCTGTGACTAACCTCCATCTCCCTACTGCTTCCCCCGTCGGACTTGAGCCCAGAGGACCCGGACTTGACAAGATCCACATTACTGAACATGATTTCATCGTCCGTCACTGACGCATCAACGCTGCAGGTGATTTCTCAGCCAAGAAGAAACACAGGCTCATGAACGACTTACATCACATGCCGGTACATTCATGAGAGTAGCATATGGAACCTCTTTGGGCCTTTGTTGCCAGTCAGATCGATGAAGCGTAAAAGCCCCTGGTACTCGCCATACACCTGGTAATGGTGTTCCAGAATGTAAGAGACTTTCTCGGGGTCACACATTCCTGATCCATTGCACCAGTCAGACAAGATGGAGTAAACCTGTGATATACAGTAATTAGCATGCCTTGTGAGGGACCAACATTGTACACTTATGGTTGTAGCCATGAATGCCACCAGACCACTTGGTAGCTCTGGCTTGCCCTCATGCTCGTCGAGGACAGAGACAAAGCGATCACTGTACTTCACTGCCATGGACATTGGTCCATTGAACATGGTCGCACACAGGACATCCAGGATGACAGGGTTGTGGAATGGCTCATAACACATTGGTTCTACCTGAAACGATCAGGGCTTATAGCAGCTGACTCAGAGTTCATGTACTTACCTTCAAAGTTAGCGGATAAATAAAATTGTCGAACTTCAATAACTTCGCTACCAGGTCAGCACATACTTTCTGCAGTCCATAACTTGCAATAACAACCATCTGAGCAGTTCTCTTGAAATTTTGGTGCCATGTGGCCAACCGGCCCTCCAGCTGGTATGGACATGTGTCATAATATCAGTCACCATGAATCATTGAGGCTGAGGACTTCACTTACAATACCCACCAAGCAGTTAGCATACTTCACATTCCAAAACAGCCAGTCGTGAACTTCCTGAAGGCCCAAATGGTCTGCGTTATCCCTCAATGGGTTGATGGCCATAAATTGCTTGTCTTTGACCAATGGAAATCCCTTCTTGAACATGATCTCCTTCAAGAACCAGTTGATTGAGGTTTGTATTAATTGTTGAATGTGGAGTGACTGGGGCTTGATTAAGAGAGCCGTGTGGTCGGAATTAGGCAAGACAAGGTTGGTGGAAGGAGCCAGGTTGGAGCCTGAGAGCCAAGTGAGCGGTGGCTTCATGTCCTCTGGGGCCTCATCCTTAACTCAGACAGTGCTGGTGGTCTGCACGGAGGGTTTGTCTTCTTCGCTCGGACCTTTGTTGGCCTCCCCTCCAACATCCTTGGCCTAGATACACATCAGATCAATAAGTTGTCAAAGGCTAATAATGCACTCACCCTGATGATGGTGGCTTCCAATGCAGCATAGTGCAGTGTACTGGCCCTCGTGAGCACTGGAGGCTATTCAATTTGGATTCGTGAGTGCGCCAGCCAGTGAGTCAGCAACAAGTGGTCAGCAATGCACCTTATTGACAGCAAGTATCTGTGGGATCTCAATCTGGAAACAGGCCGAGATTAGTACAGTGGTCTCCGGTGCATGACCATACAGCTCACCTGTTTCACGAGAGCACTCTTCAAGTTGTGCTTTGGCTTTGAAGCAATGCCACTGCTGATGGTATTCATGAGTTCCTCTTTGGTTTCCTGACTGCTCTTGTTGTAGGACATAGTGCCGTTTGACAAGTCTGAATGACCGCACCTCTTGAACCTGTCTTCGCCCTCAACACTTCCACTAACCTCAGAGTCTTCCATATTGTGTACTCCAAGAGACACTGGATTGACTGTCCTTTTGCTGCTGGTATGCTTCCGACTCTTGCCTTTGGTGTGATGAGTGCTGATGTTGGAGACAGGTGCCTGACCTTGTTTCATGTTTGTCGAGGTGGCTGGGAAAGCAGTGGCATTACATGTACCAGTCAAAAAGGTGTGTGAGTGTGCCAAATGTGAAGGTCAAGAGTCAGGACATAAATGATGTGATCTTTGCCAGAGGTCACTTACCATTGTTGGCACATGCCTTCCTCGAGGTGTGGGACTTATCAGTCTTCCCTCCCACACCTGTGTCTCTCTCACCACTATCCTCCACATCTTGGATATCTCCAGCCTTGGACTCTAACAGATGAAAGTGAGTACACAGCACTCAGCATCTGGCGCAGAATGCTGATACACTTGAATTTGTACTGACCATGTTTTGGGCCTGTCCATGCTTCCTTTGGCTTAGGCTACTGCATTTCTAAATCTTTGTCCTTCGTCACAGTGGATCCACGTTTGTGCTGCCCGTGGTCTACCTGCCACACTGCTGTTTCCCTTGAGGTGTGTTTTTTTGGGGGGTGCCAGACGATCCTGACTAATACCTTTGTTTGCTTTGGCAGCCTCCTTGGCCTTCTGAGTGGGTTCTGTATCTTGAAATGCATGGTTAGTACGAGGTCCTTTACTGTTGTGTACATCAAATTGGACTAACTCGGCTTGTTTCCAAGCTCATTGCTACTGACTGTGGTATTCAGTGTCACACCTTCAGGCTCCAGTCCCACCAGCACAAGGCCCTGTCAAGCCTGCCCTCTTGGCCTCCCTTTTCCGGGCGGCCAGTTTTGTGGGATTGCTTCCTTCGTAAGTGTTCAAGTTGTTGGTCTCGCTGGCCATTGTCTGATGGCATTGTGTTAGTACACAGGTGAGGAAAGGTTTGGGAACAGTAAAAAAATCTGGATTGACAGCGCTTTTATAGATACCATGAGCTACCACCCACTGGTAGTGCCAACCAGGGGGACAAATTTTCGACAGTCCCCCAAAAGATTTTCAGCTGTTGATCATTGGCCACAATAAATTACTCAGGTATATTGCCCATTCTCTCCCTTGTGCTCTCTCCATGATCCCCTGTGCAGGCTATAATGCGCTCTTTTCTTTTGCAGGGTACTCCCGTCAGCTTGCCCTTACAACCAACCCCCCATGTGTGGCCATCCACCAACAAGTGTCCAATCCATATGAGGAGGGAGATGGCACTGAGTCACGTGGAAATCCTGACATCTACTACATGTCAAATGACATTGCAACTCAGGCCCGTGCACGCCCCCCCTTGTCCTGTGATGATTCACTGCCTACCTCTCATCATCTCTCTCGACCTGTGACTGGCTTGTCGGCCTTGTGCAATGGCCCACTTGGTGAGCTTTTTCTTTTTCTTCAGGCACATTGGACCTAAATGTCCATCCCCAGCAGTGATTCACCACCCCCCTTGGGCCATTTCTCCCAACCTTCGGCGGCTGGCCCATATGCCCATTCCAATGTCTTGCGTGGTGAGTGCCAACAAAAGAAATTGACATTTTTGGCTAATGTTACATGTACAGAGAAAGATCCTGATCTCGACAGCCAGCATGATGATTGTGACACTAACACCTCTGAAGATGGGGGGATGAGATATTGAGGCCAAAGAAGACGAGGAGGAAGGAGATGCTGAAGTCAAAATTGCCAAAATGGAGGAGGGTTGGGAGCCACTGCAGGATCCCCCAATAGGTGCCAATGAAGGAGCCACTGAAGACACTGAGGACACCGAGGTACAAGGCAATGAACTACAAGCTCAACAGGCAATCATCCCCCTCACGCGCCCCCAAGACCCAATCACCACTCAATTCCCAAACGGCCATGCTGGCCAACCTCTCACAAAGACAACCCTTGCCTGCTCGGATTACCAAACAGCACTTGGACCTTCGGCAGAGGAGAACATTTATGTGCCATTCCATTCATGCATGGACTAGGAAGTGGCATGCTAGGCACAACTTCGTGGCCCAGGTGCAACAGCATTCACTGAACTGCTTCACATCCAAGGTGTAAGTCGTTGTATTAGTTTTCATGAAACATTCTAAGGCTGATCACTCGACAGGTATCTGACACACATGGGCTATCATATAAGAACAGTCGTGAATTAAACGGCATCATCGATAAACTACCGGATAGATGCCCCACTTTCATACACAAAGAAATTGTGCTCGCAGGGGAAGCTTTTGATATATTCTATCAGGACATCATGGAGTGCATATGTGCACTCTATGGTGATCCTGAGTTCGCCTGCCATCTGATTTTCATGCCCGAGCAACACTACATGGATGAAGAACAATCATGACGAATGTACTATGATATGCATACAGGACAGTGGTGGTGGAACATTCAGGTACATTTCCATCACGATCTTGTCCTATTCATGAACTCACAAGTGCCCATTGTAGAAACAGCTTGAGCACCAAAAACCTGGCACTACAGTCATCCCCATCATCTTGTTGTCTGACAAGACACAAGTGACGCTGTTCCACAACAAGTCATGCTATCCCGTTTACATAACCATTAGCAACATACCCAAAGACATCTGCTGTAAGCCCTCTCGTGGAGGCTGGATGCTTCCCAGCCATCTGCTGGTGACTCGCCTCAAACACGTCAATAATAAAGCAGTGCTGTGCTGTGCCCTCGCAAACTTATTTCATGCATGCTTGCAACGCATGCTCAAGGCGTTGGAACAGGCAAGCCACAATGGCATGCCAATGACCAGTGGTGATGGTGTGGTACGTTGCAGTCACCCGATCATCACCTGTTACTCAGGGGACTACCCTGAACAGGTGCTCGTCACTGGCATCAAGACAGGACAATGCCGAAAGTGTGACATTGAGCACAATGAGCTTGGAAGTGCAGATACACCTGCGGGGGGATTTAATGACAGTGCAGGAGGTTTTAGCATTGATTGATGAAGACTATGTCACTTTCAACCATGCATACTGAGATCTTGGTATCAAGCCCATTGACAAGCCGTTCTGGGAGCCTCATGCACATCTGAACATATTCCTCTCCATCACCCCTGATGTTCTCCATCAACTATACCAAGGGATCTTGAAGCACCTTCTCGCCTGGATCCAGGGCTGTTGCAGCAAGGCCAAGATTGATGCATGCTGCTGTCACCTTCCTCCCAACCACAATATTTGTCTTTTCATGAAGGGAATCACTTCATTATCACAAGTAAGCGGAACTGAGTATGATCAAATCTGCCATTTTCTGCTCGGGATCATCATTGACATCCCTCTAGCTGGCGGTTTCAATGCAGCACAGCTCCTTCATGCTACACGGGCAATACTCAACTCCATTTATTTGGCACAATACCCCTGCCATACATCAGACACACTCCCCCTTCTCAACAACGCATCGAGTTGTTTTCACTCAAATCAATCCATTTTCATAGATCTTGGCATCCACACAAACTTCAATCTCCCAAAACTCCTTTCGCTCCACCACTACATTGAAATGATCTGTTTATTTGGTACTACAGACAACTACTTGATGGAGTACACGGAACGGCTCCACATAGACCTCGCCAAGGATGCTTACCATGCAACCAATCACAAGGAAGAATATTACCAGATGACAAAGTGGCTCAAGCATCACAAGAAGGTCCTTTGGCATAGGAGTTTTATCAGATGGTGAGAACAGGGAGATACTGCCGTCAGTGTGCATGTCCTGCCAGATATGTGCTATGCCCGTGTTATGAACTGACAAACCACCCCTCCATCAATCGGGTTCTGTGTGAGAGCATTGTGGCTACCTACCATGTGCGCTTCTTTGTCGATGTGCTCTGTCGCTTTGTGGCAGGCATGCAGCAGCCCAGGATCAATGGTATGCAGCTCGAGCATGTGGCATGCAGTGTGGTCCTGCCGTTCTATGCAGTCTCCGTCTTTCACAAGATCAAGTTTCACTTGATTGATGGTCTGGGTCACAAAGTTGAAGACAAGACTGTTGATGCCATCCATTGTCATCCTGATCGGCGCAATATAGGAGGGAAGATTGTGCCCAGTTGGAGGTTAAATCAAAACATGACCTAGAAGAGTCAGTAACCCCAGGTGGACCTACCAAGCCACACAGATGTGTCGAGGCCAAATCAGGCGAATCAAATGTGCCAGACATGTCACATATGGACCATATATGGTTGGGGAGTGGTACCAAACTGTGAAACACAAAGATGGCGGTGCTGGAGTCGATTGAGGACGAGCACGCACACTTGGACAGTGCGACCACCATAGCTGAGGCGACTTGCCATATTAGGCAATCACTCAAGCGCAGCACACTGTAGGCAGGGTCCCTTTTCCACCAGACATTATATGGACAGCAACTTCATTTGTTTATCAATATGTTTTGGTACATTCTTTTGATTCTACCTATTATATCAAACACTTACAGTCATTTTTCACCCCTTCATGTTTGAGGGGGAGTATTGGAATTTATTAATCCATATTTGGTAGTACTTGCTTCCCTAATCATAGCCACATTGCAGTTCACTTACCTTTAGTTTTACTTCAGTGACATAGTGAGAATTCTACAATTACCAGTTACTGTGTGCACTTTATGGTGTATCTGAAGGGTGATACACTGGCCACAACACTGTCATTAACTTCTCAACCAAAATCTATGCCCCACACTTTGACACATACTGTGTTGGAAAAATTCTTTTCAGATTCCAACCACTTGTAAGTGCTTGAAAGGCTGCAATTTGCTGGCACCCTTTCAATTACATTGTGACTAACCCAGAAATTCTTCCAATGCCCTTATAAGGCATGTCTTCTCAGCTTCAAGGTGCTTCCAAGGCAGTCTCAATTCCAATACCTAATTCCAATACATCTGGGGGTCTTGTGACCTTGCAAGCGTAGAATACTCAGTAAGTCACTAAGTAAGCTAAGGTAAAGGCTAGTGTGCGATGTAGCTATGATTAGGTAATCACATAGTACCAAATACGGAATATAAGAAATACTCCAACAGTTTATTGACGACGCGAGCAGGCACTGCACAATAAGCTTTATGAAAACAAAAGACGAGACACCTACCAAGGTGAAACAGTACCTGGCATTGATCGAGCGCCAGAACTCGTTCATGCCCAAGGCGATACGCGCTGACAACGGATGTGAGTACGTTAATAAAGATCTACATACCTGGTGCCTAGATCGTGGAATCGAGATCCAAACGACCGCACCATACACGCCCGAGCAGAACGGCGTCGCCGAGTGCTGGAATAAAACAGTCATCGAGTTAGCTCGCTCGATGATTTTCAGGCGCGATGTACCAAACGAACTGTGGCCGGAAGCTATGAGTCACGCCACATATATATGAAATCGTGCACATTCGCGCGCCGTACCCGATAAAACACCGTACGAGAAATGGTCCGGCAAGCGACCGGACATCTCATTCATCCAAGAATTTGGATGCCCTGTTTGGATACTCAATCAGGAACTCAATCCCTCAAAATTGGATGAAAGGGCGAAACAACATACCTTCGTGGGGTACGAAGAAGGCCCCCGAGCCATAAAATATTATGATGCTGTTAAAAAGACAGTAAAGGTCAGTCGTGAGTACCGTTGGCCTATGCGTACAAACTCACCTCTCGCCGAGCAACAGTTTGAGGGGGAGAAAGGGGATAAGGGCAAACCTCAGCCCGACTTACCCGAAACACAGGCCCGAAATGGACCGAAACGAAACCTGACTGACGAAGCTGAAATGAGAGCTAGCAAACGTCCAAAAGGGGATAAAGCGGACATACCCGCACCCAAAAATATACCGACGTCTAGCCCAAGTCAGCGAGACGACCAAGAAATAAGTTCGTCTATAAATAACAAAGAAAACTGTCAGGTAGATGAGCCAAAAGACGCACCATGCCTGTCTAGTGCACCCGGCCAGACAGGATCTGATGGAAAAGAACCTGACAAAGATAGTCATCGAGCATCAGTCGAGGAAGTCCAGGACAAAGACGAGATACCTGGATTGAGTCCCATCGATGATGATGATGAAGATGTCGTAAATGACATAACCGATTGCGAAAAATCAGCGTCGACAGCGGCCGCTGCGATCTACACTGCATTCACTGAAACAAATATAAGTGGCAGGGATCCGAAGTTGCTAAAAGAAGCGATGAGCTCACCAGAGTGGCCTGAATGGGAAAAGGCCATTCAAATAGAGCTGGAGACGCTGACGCGTATGGGCACTTGGGAGCTCGTCAATGCTCCCGAGGATAGAAAGCCCATAACTAATAAATGGGTATTTGTCAGAAAATATGACAAAGACGGAAACTTACAGAAATACAAAGCCCATCTAGTGGCCAGAGGCTTCAGCCAAATGCCTGGCATGGACTATAACAAGACGTTCTCCCCGGTGGTGCGACTCGAGACGATACGCACGATTCTCGCGCTCGCCGTCGCCGAGGACTGGGAAATTCAGCAGATGGACGTAAAAGGTGCTTACCTAAATGGGAAGCTCAAAGAAACCATCTACATGGACCAGCCCCAAGGCTATAGCGACGGTACGTCGCGAGTTTGTCACCTAATCAAAACCCTCTACGGACTAAAACAATCCGGCCGGGAGTGGAACGAGGAAC
>JBBPRK010001550.1:0-11665 GCA_038093075.1 Boletus patriciae | reverse complement strand
CCTCCAGTCCTCACACAGCTCCAGCTCAGGCTCCAGCTCCCAGTCCCCCGCCCTCCTGGGTGCCCTCCCCGCACCCGCCTTTGCCCTCGCGTCGCCCCCCGTCGTCGCCGCAATGTCCTTGCCCACCCCCGTCTCCGCCGTCGAGTCCACCTCCAGCACCCTTGTCGGCTCCGTCTCCGATCTCCGCTTCTCGCCCCTCAGCGCCGCCCCCCCGTCCTCTGGCCAGGAATCTGGCTTCGTCTTCCCTCCCCCGGACGTCGTCGCCCCCCGCCCAGAGAGGAGAGACAGTTCCCCAGACGACCCACACCTCATGGTCGTCGGCGACATGTTGAAGAAGTACGTACCCAATGCACATCGGTGGTGAGCACTCACTCAGATCGCGGTGCCACACAGCATTGCCCACGCCGCCAACTCTGCGAGTGCTGCCTGTTCCCTGGGCCAGGGCTTGGAGGCAAACGTCAGGATTGACGAGCTCAGGAAGACCATCGCCTTGGTTTCAGAACTCATCGCCGCCACACGGATATCAGACCCTCCCCCTGGCTCTCGCAGATCTTCCCCCCGCCGGTTTTCCGGTGTCTCAGGTCTCTCCATACCCGTTTCCGCAGGAATGACTTCAACTTGTTACCCGCCGGTCACCACAGTACAGGACACCGGTCAGACCGTCTTGCATTTTTCGTCCAGCTACCCAGACTTGAGTATCGTCGATTCACAAATGATATCAGATACGTCCGATCAGCCTCGTAAGCGTTGTGCATCATCCATGGCTGGTGACCGTGTCATCAAAGCTTTGAAAATGGAGCCCCAGGAGGACGCTCTTCACGTCATGTCACAATCGCTCGTGTCGTTTGTTCCGACCAACCCTGCTTCCGAGTCTGGTTCGCGCCCGACCAGTTCTGCCGGGTTGCCGCAAAGCGCGTTCAATGTCCTTTCTACGCCACCCAGAATGACATTCTCTACCTCAGCCCCTACGACCACTGCAGACTTTGTTTCTTCGTCTCCTTTGTCGACAACCGTCGTCCATTCAGGCCCCTTCCCCCCTTCAGTTCAAAGTTCATGGTCCGACGGAACTGCAACCATACCACCAAGGACTCATCAACACTCACTCTCCGCAAGCTCACTTACTACTGGCATTAGTTTTCAATCCATACCCAGCACAAGCACAGGTTTATCTCCTTTGCCGTTCTCGTCAACTGGAACATTTGCTACCGCATCTTCTCACTCCCGTCCAGTCACAGTGGCAGGCGCAGGTATCAGCCCGCCGATTGGCCGTGTATCACGATCAGGTTCGTTCACGAACAACAACAGCTTTGCGTTTGGTCTACCTGATGTGCCCCCCGTCACCGGAGCGCTTGATTTTCTCCAACCCTCTTTCTCTCCACCGACCGCAAAACAGGCTGCCCACAGTCCCACATCGTCTCAGGAGGGGGAAAACGACTTCGATTCAGACGGCGGGGATTGCTCGCAGTCACAAAGCCCTGACTCATCTTCCGGAAACAATCTGAGAATCTCCACTCAATCCCAGGTATCCCGACCTGTCACAATCCATAACAACCGTTCGAGCGCATTGCTGACGCGAAACTCTATGGAGAATCTGTCCGCTTCGAATCATGCAAATGAGGTACCGCAGGAGTATCGTGCGGAAGTGGATCGTATCTTTTTTGACTTTTTGAATTACGTTTGCTCCAATCGTAAGCCCATACAGGTACGAACAATCGTTTAACTGACTCACCGCGTTTGCAGTAGAATCGACAGACGCTAAAGGGGAATTGATACACCAAACCTTGATGGCCAAAAAGATGCAACGCTTAGACGAGTCTCCTGACTTTCGCCCATTCAAATTCCGGATACAAGCGTTTACGAACGCATTTTTGGAAGAGGCAAGCCTCCCGGGTTATTCGGATGCATTGATTCCTCATTGACTGATTCTGCAGCTCGCTCGGCAAGGTTATCCCGAGGATAAAATTCCCATGAAAAAGGTTAGCCTATCCCTGACACTCCCGAAGCGACAACTCACCCCTGAGATCATCACAGATTCGAACCTATCTTTGGAACCAACCATACATCTCGCGCTTCAACGAAGAAGGGAAAAAGACCAAATCAAAAGGTAACCACATCTGGAATATAGATGCAAAGAAACTCCCAGACGGGAGATGGACGTTCCGACCTTTCCACCGCCGAGTTGCCGGCTCGCCACCAAGCGTAGCATATGTGGGACTACGATGGAGTTGGGCACCTCGTATCTGGGACCCACAAGCGTCGCGTACAAACCTGCAAGTCGCTTATAGTTCCCCGTCTCTTCCATCATGGCTATCATGGGAGGATGACGTATTGCAAGGAACACCACCACCCGACGCAGGGGACTGTGAGATTACGGTGGTGGCCAGAGTATGTCTCCGTTCCCAAAAGGGTTGTCAGCTCTTGACGTCACTCGTAGTACATGCAAGACGGCATCGAGGAGCAACTTGTGCAGAGCTTCCAACTTAGTATTGCCCCGGTCTCCACTCTCGATAGTTCCATCCCTGCCCCTAGGCGAAGTTCCATGAACGGTGACGTTCACAAAGCTAGGCGGATATCCAGCGACATGAGTGTCCCCCAGTTAACGCCACCTAGGTCAGTTCACACTGACATATTTGATACCGCTCTCACCAAAAATAACATCTTAGGCCAGTAAGATCTGCAACAATATCATCCATACCTCCCCCGGTTCCGAATCATGACGCTCAAGTCATCCAGGTGCTGACTTCAGCCGCCCAACGAGTTGCTCAGGAAGCTCAGTCTCAGGTCATTGCATCAACGGTATCCAACGAGCATGCTCCAGAATTGCAGGCACTTGCGAAGCAACAGCATGTGCTCACGGTCACGGCACAGGCATTTGACCAAGAAGTATCCGGACAGCGGTTTGATATACCACAACAAACAAACGTTTTGGCGGTGGCTGCTCAACAGGTCGTGTTACAGGCAGCCCGACAAGTGGCTGCTGATCGATCTGCCGCCGCGGCCAATCAGATATCTGCCGGCTTACCACCTCTGCCATCCGCAGCCACCCAAGTCACTGTGAACGAAGTGTCGGTGGCAACGCAGTCTGCCGTTGCACAGGCTGTTGAGATTACAGGGCCTTTATCCAGCGAAGTGGATGTGTTGATTACGGCAAGTTCGCTACTCCAGCAACAGACGGTAAGTGTCTACCAATACCAGTGCTAGGATCCCACACCCACACAACGGATGTTGTACGGCCCTGCTCAACAAATATCGTCTCCGCAGCATCTCTCACTTCAAGTCTGACCAGCTCGACGGTACCCGTCGTCCCTTTCCCTGACTCCCCTTATCGGACTTGAATCGAATCCCGTGACACTTCGGACACGGTAAATTCACGTCACAACGGTGTCATAGGTTTTTTTTTGTCTGTTGCTGTTTGGGTTTCTTTTCCTTTTTTTGGTGGTTTGTCACATCAATCATAGAATTGCTAGCATTTTTTTCCCCAATCATCTTTCAGCTTTCACTTGTAAAAGAAAAAGAAAAATTAAGCATTATCTGTACTCATACGGACAAAACTACACTCAACCCACTGCATCCGCCACCCTTTCCCCGCACATGTCGCAAAAGAGTTTGTCCAACGGATTGTCATACGTACACGCCGGACAAGGCTTGGCCACTTCATGCCCTTCGCCTTCGGAGCTTGTACCAGTGTCAGCAGAGAGGCTTGCGTAAGACGCCGAAGCTGCCAACAAGGTCCCGCCAAAACCTTTTTCCTCTTTCCGTCGCTTGCTCGCACGCCCCTCTGGACTATTCGAGAGATTATCTTCGTTCTCGGCTTCCTCCCGAAGGTCGAGGGTATCGTGGATCAAGATACCCAGGGACTCGACCGTGACCGCATTGTCCTGAAGCTCTTGACCCTTGTAAAACAACTTTTGACAGATCGTCGGAATCTTGAGCGACTCGTGCAGCTGACCAAACCAAACCAAAAAAACGTTTTGAGACAGATCGATCGATGAACGGAAACAAGTGTGGAGACGAGCGATGACGGACCTGGATTTTGATGTCCTTGACGGTCGTCGACTTGGATATCCTCAACCGCGTGTTCTCTCGCCCGTCTCTGCCTTGACGAATGCGTTTGGACTGCCTCGTTCCACCCGTCGTTCGGGGTCCAGACTCTTGTTTCGTCTGTTGGCTGCCGCGTTGTGGACCCTCGTCGTGTTCACCGCCGGTAACAGGTTTCGAACTCAAGAATCGCACGGTGATGTCGGTGAGGTTGTAATCTCGGCGCCTAGTCAATAGAATGGAACGTGGCTGTCAGCCAAAAACGAGACAATGATGAATAAAGCAGGAGAAAAAGGGATGACGCATTCAACCCTGGCTGATTCAGATTTGGAACTTGCCGACTTACCGTTTCAAACGGCAATCGTAACAGACGGGCGTATCGTGCACGAATTTCGTATCCAATGCGCCCGCCGAGTCTTCCACAAATCTTTTCTCAACGGCCACCGCGGGTCCGCAACTGTACCTATTGGGCCATGTGTCAGCCATACAATACGTCTCGGCAGTCGTGAGGTGGGAGAAAGGCGATAGAGCGAAACCTACAGTTCTTGCAAGATGAGCCATTCACTCATCTGGATGAGTGAAACATCGCTGTCCCAGTCGTTTGGTGCGTTAGGGTCGAATACCAGCTGGTCATGGTGGCAAAAGAGTGGTGATGTGTCGACACTTTCAGGACGAGGGATTTCTGCCGGTCGACTCAGCCACTTTCGCCATTTTCGGACAAAGTCAGCTGGAAGGACAGCACACGGAACGTTTTCGAGTAAGAGGGTATTGCCTATTAACGCGTTGTCGTGCATGTGCCGTAATCGTGCCTGTCAGGCGTTACAATGAGCTCATGAAATGGAAGAAAATTTTAGGTTGACGCCGCATCGTGCTAACCTTTTCATCTTCTGCTTTTTTCCGGATCTCGCGCTTGTCCTCTTTCGAGCTATGAATGTATGCCTCGCAAATTGCACAGGGCTCTTGGTTGGTTGATAGCGGTACCCAATCGGGGAACAACCTCTTAAGGATCTCGCACGCCTGATCAGAAATAGCGCAAAGCGCTTGTTAATCGACACGCCCCACAGTTGATTCCCCATTTCGAGCGGCCCCGCTGCTCACCTGAGAGGATATGCTCCGCCGGGCGGTTGACACGAGTGATAGCTGATCATGTTCACAACGCACATGTCCACGAAACTCCGCAGAGTCGGGGGAGGGATCGCCATGCAACGGAACATGCATCCTTGGCTTCTGAACTTTCCAGCCTACACATGCCACACGCGCGGGTGAATGTCACCGTGAGTGATGTGAACTGATGGTGATGAAATAAGTGGGAATACCTTTTAGCCAGGCTTTGGAAATCCAGTATCCTGGCTCCCCTTGCTGCACATCACACATTTCGTCGAACTGTGCGACTAAACGGGGATGCTCAATCTGGTAAAGTCGCTCTGTGAAAGCGAGGATGAGTGGTGGTGCAACATGGCTGCGCGACGTACCTGTGAAAGACTCTTGGACACAAATTTCACAGACACCTTGCGGGCTACGCACAGGACCGATATCATCACGAAGACTAAGCTTCTCGTACGCTTTCTGAATCACGAGACCCTTGGTAAATCACAACGAACAACGGGGGTTCTCACTTACTCTTGACATGCGCTTCATGTTAGTGGCCCTGTGCGGATGGAGCCCTCCATGACTGCACAGGATGTCGGGAGTTGGCAATACTTCAATCTCGGCATCTCCTGAAACGGATTGGGAACGCGACTTGTGCTCCTCGGGCTTCACGAACGGTTTTGCCAACCAATCCTCGAGTGCTTGTCTACTGACCACTACGGCATCCTAAAAACGACAAATCAGGAAACCCTCAATCGGATGACGTACTCCACCCCAGATGTCTCCTTATGACGATCGATACGTACCTCTTCGACCGATGAAACATGCCAATGCATATATACACTCCGCATCCATTCTCTCAATTCCACGAAGTGCTCGTTGACTTCCTTTTCTCTGGTTCGCGACCGCTTCATCTGCATGCCAGTGTGGGAAATTAAGATTTGGGGCTGACCTTTGGGAGTAGAGTTCGCAGGCTTCGTCGTGCCTTGCATTAAGAGTTTTGACCACGTCTCGTGCACGTTCAGGTGGAACGGGGATAGTCGGGTCCGATGTGTTTTGGGGCTCGATGCAGGGCCTAGACGCACCATTAATAAAAGTGGATGAAGAATTGGAATCAAGGGTGCTATCGGCGAGATTTGGGGTAGGCGCATGGCTGAGGGCCGGCTGCTCATCTTCCTTCCGGGCATAGATAAGCATATAGGCGTCTCTCGACGAGAAGACATCGCTATTTTGACAAAATCAAATAGATGAGCGCATGGTATGTCGCCGATTTTCGCGCACCACACACCCTTCTGGGGCCTTACCAGGCAAGGAACCCTTGGCTTCCGTGGGGAGCGGCGATCTGAAAGATGTGCGGGACACGACCAAGATGAAATTGAAGGGGAATTTGATGTTGGTGAACTGATCACGTACTCGACACCCTCATCGTCACTGTCGTCGATCCTTCGCTTCTTCGCGGAACGCGCGCGGGGTTGACCCGCATTCCTGACATGAGGATAAAACATGAGGGGATCCCAATTAGGAGAGAATACGCACTTCTTGGTGCTCCTACTATCATGCAGGACATCAGCCACGTCCTTGCCAGTGTATCGCTTCTCTCCGAGGAAATCGATCTTCGTCACAACCTCGTCATCGAACTGGAACCACGTCTTCGAACTGCATATCAATGGGTCAGCGAATTCATGTGACGATTGGTGAGACTCACGCAGTATCTAGGACCTGAGCCTCGTAATGTCCGTGGTAAGCACTCAGTCCTTTGTGCAATAGTACCCCTCTCAATTCGTAGAGATTCGTTGCGCCCTCTCCTCCCTTGGCACCACTCACGCTCTTATCAGCTTTGACAAATTTTGACATATCTAGCACCATGGGAAATAGCAAATTATGCTTGGATTTCTTCCTCTCCATCGAGTCGAAATCGTAAACGAAACGAAGGAGAGAGAAATGGAGGACGGGAGGGAGAGAACGTATTTCAGTATAGCGGGTCGCGTCCCGAAGTGATGCGCAGTTTGAGCAGGAATATCTGGCAATGTTGGGGTATTATGAGCCGAAAGAATCTTGTATAGGCAACAAGAAATCCCACTTGTTGTCGCCCGTGAGTGTCTCGTTCTGTAAGAGAGCAGCTATACGATCTTCGAGCCTTGCATTATTCTAACATGATGTCAGGCCGAATGATTGTTTAGTGAAGGAATACACAATCACCTCTATATTGATCTCGAGTTCGAGAAAATCGGATGTACGTTCGGATTTGCTACGGCAATTGTGACAAAGGGTTCCATACACTAATTTCCCTTGGAACTGTCACGAATATGAGTGGGACGATGGTGACGGAAATAACATGACCTGCTTGATCAGATATGAGTGTCCGGAGAGACGGGGTAAGCTGCTTCCGGAACTCATTGTCAAGATGTGACATGAAGAGTTTTGAAAACCTGCCGAGAGTGTATTTAGCGAGAGACGCGAGGGGCCTGGAGAAGAACCAACTCTTGTGCATCCTGCTGCTCAGACGTAGACAGTTTGAGGCTCTCTGCAAGTTTAGCTGGATTGTACACATTCTGTGCGCTGTCTTGAAGGGCGGCAAATGTCACTTGGAGTTGGAATACGGGAGAGTCCTGAGGTTCTGTCAGTCAGGTTCTAATTTGAGATTGCACAGGTGGTAACGAACTTCAAAAGCATTTTCAGTATCGTGGGACGGTTGACATTGGTAGACTCCACGACGAAATGCTAGATCCCGGAACCACACCTCCACACCCCCGTAAGCAGGAACACCCCGAACATCGTCAAGAATACATACTTGAAGGAAAGCGTTAGCGTAACAGGTTGCTCCAAGATTCTGCGCAGCACAGATGTAAATAATTTGCATAAAATCGTGTACGAGGAATACCTTCAAACCAACGGGCAAATCAGGGTCACGAGAGTTGAAGATCGGGTTCAAACCTAGATCCGAAGCCTTGATAGACAGCTCTCTGGCCGTTGCTAGATGAAACACACGTCAGAAATTACGGCGAGCCGTTAAAACGCGTTCACTGGACTGCGGCTTACCATCGTCCTCCCACTGGTGCTGACCGAGGTAGTTCAGGCAGTTGGGATTGTTCTTGCACACTTTTTTGTTACAAGGTGGTGGTTCGTCATCGGAGACGACGATGACATCGTTCTCAAGTTCACCATTGGCAACCGTGGTCTTGGTTTCGCCAGCAGGTATAGGGGAAGACTTTGCGGGCTTTGGCGCGTGTCTGTTGGTGCAGAAGGGGTTCTTGTTGCGTTTCGACAGACCACAAGTCATAAGACGGTGTTCAAGGGTGATCTGTGATGCGTCCGAGACCTCTGCATCGACCCATCCCCATGTCAAGGAGTCGCCTGCCGCAAGCTTAGCACGTTTGAGATGTTCGCCAGCAGCAAGGCCCTTGGATGGGGGAGAAGCTCTGCGTTTACGCTTCGGCGGCATAGAAGTTGTACACTGTCCACCGCTGGTGTCGGATGTGACCTGGAGTTGCAAAAGAAAGAAGATGCGGAGCGGGTCCACTAGTGACCCTGATGGACCCCCGAATTCCGACTGCTCACTAGCCGAGTCTAGCCCCGTACACAACCGCTACTAGACTAGTCCCACCAGGGTTTTCACGCCCGCACTTCAGGCCAACTGATATGGACAGAATACAGGGCTTGTTCAGGAGACCACGACAGAACAAGAACGTGGTTCGGCTACGGCGACGGAAGAACGCTGCAGGACTTATTTATCGCAACCTCTCAAAGATCACGTTCGTTTTGGTTCTCCCTCTGCTCCCATCGCGTTAATGAGTTCCCGAACCATGGTTCAGGACCGCCCTGCTTGGAGCTGGTTACCTGTGGATGGTTCTCATCCCAATCCCACCGCTTTCTCAGGGGGTTTACATTGACGAAAACGCGCTCCAACCAGCTCAGGTACGTCCCTTCACATCGAACACAAGGCCTTCGTACCCTGAGTCCGAGTACAGGTTAATACCAACTGGAATTGGCAAGACGTACACCAGGCGGACTTATATCTTCATCATCTAGAGGGTCTCCGTGATAGAAATGCTACGAGTGAGCAGTGAGATCACCAAACTATCTTTTTGACCACCACGGTGTACTCACGTACTGAATAGGAGAGCG
Source organism: Boletus patriciae (assembly GCA_038093075.1). Taxonomy (NCBI): domain Eukaryota; kingdom Fungi; phylum Basidiomycota; class Agaricomycetes; order Boletales; family Boletaceae; genus Boletus; species Boletus patriciae. Next base: position 2,413 of record JBBPRK010001550.1, on the reverse strand, counting down.
AGCTTCATTCGTGATGAATTTGCAAAGCTTGGCCTCGCTGCCGCGATACAAAATTACACGTTCATGACCCCTTCCAGCGTACGTATTTGTCTATCAGTCCAAAGTGAGGTATCTTATGCATGTGTCATTGACAGAATGTTTCCGGCGTTAATGCTTATGCCCTCATGAACTCACCCCGAACTTCGGGTTCTGAAGCTATTGTCGTCAGTGCATCGTGGCTTAGCCAGGTCGGCGACGGATCATACAACCTGCGAGGCATCGCGACGGTGCTAACACTTGCCGGTTTCCTCAAAAGTATGCGCACTCCAGTCCCTCCTTGGGTAGTTGTTTGACCTACGCCAGACTATTCGCTCTGGGCAAAGGATATCCTTTTTGTGATAGGCGACAATTATCTTGATGGCACGTACGCATGGTTAAATGCGTACCATGGCACGATACCACAAAGTCAGATTCACTTTCCTCACCATTACCTTACTAACGTGGTCACACAGATCTTGACACTGATCTCCTCGAGCTTACCTCTGGCGTCATTTGGAACGCCCTCAACATTGATTACAGTGGACACTCATTCTCCCACCTTGGCGTGTTCTTTGGTTAGTACTCACTGTTGTCCTCCTTTGCAAGCCAAAATAATACCTCTTCTCCACACACAGAGGGTCTTAATGGCCGGCTACCCAACCAAGACCTAATAAACTCGCTGCGTCTTATCTCCCATTACACGGGCGGTGTCCCACTCGTTCTCTACGACCATCTTGAGTCACACGATGCACCGCAGAGCAGTCTCCTAGCAAATGCGCCCGAATTCATGAAACGCAGTCCGCAGCTCAGGGAGTTTGAATACCGAGCAAGGAATGTGAAGAGACATGTTAGTTATCAAGCAAGGGGAAGGCCAAGTGGGCCGCATGGCTTGTTTCACCGGTGAGTCGCCAACATCAATTCAATACAAGATCGATCGATTGAGCTGTTTGACAAGATTCCGCATTGACGCAGTTACTCTGTACGCTGTTCCAGCTGATGGTCCCCACGGGTTCTTTGCTCTCGGCAGGTCCGTTCTCCCTGATATCACGCTGCTCGTGTAATCACACTTTGTCAGAATAATCGAGTCTACTCTCCGTACATCGAACAACCTCCTCGAGCGCCTCCACGCTTCCTTCTTTTTCTACATACTCACAACTCCGGGGACCTTCATGAAGATTGGGATGTTCCTCCCCAGTGCTGTGCTGGTCGGGGTTGCGATGATATTTTGGGGGCTCGGGCAGTGGGTGGAGGCAGGCTGGGTGCAAGAGTCTCCTAGTGGGTTGCAGCCGCAGGGCAAGGAAGATGATGCCAAGGTTGCGAATGCTGTGACCACGACCGTTTCGGCGGTTCAGCCAGCATGGCGATCGAGACGCAGGCCCGTGTTACCTGCGATTGTCACCATCCTCGCGACGCATACCATCGGCCTTCTGGCATTCGCCATGATCAATACTTCATGGTTTCTCCAGAACCAAGCCGTACGTTCGTTCTTTACATCCTCGTACCTCGCTCATCGTCGTACTGGCCCCTTCAGATCTCTTCGTGGATTCTCATCCTAGCGTTTAGCCTTGTTCCCAAGGCCCTGCTTGCATTTATACCGTCCCAGCCACTTGAAACAGCACCGTTCTCGATGCTCCTGCAATCTTTCAACCTCTGTTTGGCATCGACAGTCATTTCGATAACATCCCTCCTCAACTTTTCTCTCGCCGCAACGCTCGCTGTCACCCTCGGCATTCCGCTCATCTGCAGTCGTGTCTCATCCCGGCCCTCCAGAACGTCGATCTCGCTGTTCAACAAGCCTTCCCGGTTGGCTGTCTACGCAGCGTACTGGCTGCTTGCCTGGGGTTGGCTTCTTCTACCACAGGAAGTCGAGAGAGCGGTGTGGAATTGGGAAGTGTTAGGCGTATGGTTCGCGCCGTTTGTTTGCATTGTATATGCCCCGCTCGTGATGCAGGCAGGTCTCGTTGAATTGTCTCAATCTTGAGCAGATGCGTTGTTCGTCCTAGGGTAGATTCGTATTCGAGCTTGATTTCAATACAATTACCCAAGCGCTGGAGGCACTGTTGCAGAAAGCAGTATCGTACAGACGACCAAACTAGCCATGTAAATTACAAGGACTCAACCAATGTCCATGGCGTTTTGATCATCGGCTCCAAACAGATCGTCATCCCCCTGGGCAGCGTTTGCCCCCGCTTCCACCTCATCATGCGGGCCGACTTCAGCATCTGTGTCAGGGTCTTCAGCGACAATGCCCTCTTTCTTTCGCCGTTGCCTCTCTTTCATCTCGTCTCTTTGCGCGCGCTTCATCTCCAGATCAGCCGAGAGTTTCTTGAATGCATCCTCGAACCGTTTCTGAAAAGAACAATATCTCAATGCCCGCTGTATACACAAATATGAG